>JBBPCV010767186.1:0-10865 GCA_037974505.1 Plocamopherus tilesii
CCCCCCCCCCCCCCCCCGCACTGAGTGTGTTAAGATCTTGTACTTTTACAGCAAGTATTCCTCTGCTATCTTCACCACTGAAAGAATACTTTTGACATGAATATGAAGAGGAACCAAACATGAATCCTAAGCTAAAGTAGTCTCCGCCTAATAACCCGCCCTTCAGGTGACAAAGAAAATGGGGTATTAAATGGAGCGGGTTATTAGATGAATAGGCAAGAGGTGTAACGAAGTATGTGCATGTTCCTACGTGTACATGACACATTACCTAATTGAATGTCAAGAGCATGTAATTGAATCAGTGATCACCCTTTCTGTAGTGTCCGGTGATAAACTAAATGATGATTGGCTGCAAAAACGGCCAATCAATAGTCTACAGTGACAGGTCACCTACATGGGCGTTCGTCTTTGTCCCTCCCACTGGTTAGCCGCTGGACCTTTTGTGACAAAATCTTTCATAATAGAGTAGTATGGGAATGCTTAGGCTTCATTAAGTTCACCAAGGCAGGGCGAGGCCTGTGCTGTGGTTTGGTTGACCAGATGACCAAGGTGTGATTGTGTATCTACTTTGAGACAATTGGTTTGGATGTCTGCTCTTTTATGGCCTTTGTGAGTGCCGTGCTTTTAAGTCTTGACATTGATGCGCAAATGACTTGAAACCAACGTTTATGGCTATTTTGCGTTTTGTGCCTTTCTCATCTATGTTGTTTATTTTGGGCCCAGTGAAAAATACTGGGTTATTAGACGAAGGTCTGGTCCAAGAGTGGGCTGTTAAGCGAAGTAGACTATAAGGCGGCAGGACTACTGTACTAGTAATATCCATCACAACAGTAGGTTGCATTTGTGTCAAACAATAGCTATCTTGGAGATGATAGGAGTGTAGTGTCAATTTGAGAAGTTACATGAATTAAATTATCATGCAGAGTGCCGAGGTAAAGCTGTGTAGAGCACACACGGAACTAAAAAATGCTGTGCAGGCAAAATTTTATTTTAATTATTGTAAATTATTAATTTTTATTATTATGAGCGATTTGAAACTGCCTGCAACTGATTGAAGATAGAGAGGTATAGGAATGTTTGTATGAGTGCGATCAAGGAAGGATATTAGCAAGAGCTTGTTGAAAATATAGGTACAAGCGACCCCAAACCACTCCTTCCCTGTTAAAAAGGATGAATGAAATTTTTTAAAATAAATGGAAATCTTGTACTTTTTATAGGTTTAGAGAATACAAATATTTAAGATCTCTTGTCAGGAATATTAACTGTCAATGCAGTATTAGTACATGCATAGGGAAACCTCACCTTTACAGCCTTCTTCTGAGCTTCCTTTGCCTTCTGCTTCTCTTTGTAAGCTCTGTGGAAAGGAACAAAGCAGCATAAACATTTAACTTTTATATATATACTGTATGCTTGCTCATAACATTACTCTTGAAGTTGGTACTAATGCTTATTGTATAGAAAATGCATACAGACAGAATCCACATTAGGACTTTTGACCAGTTTTTACTTCCTCAAGTGTCTACACTAAATGCATGCAGACAGAATGGCAATAGGCTAGTTTTGATTAAAATTAAGAAGTCTCATGGAAAAAAATCCAATCCAGAGAAAAAGAGGGGCATCCGTGCAGACCCTGCCAAAACTAATTATACATTAAGACAATTAAGGGCCCTTAAGAGGACCATGATAGAAAATTGAGTTTAAAAAGTTGCCAACTGATATTGATAGACCAAGAAGGACAAATCAAGTTACAAAACTTTTCTGATAGAAAAATGCTTTAAGGCAGGAAGCGGGGATTGAAAAACCTAGAAATATACCCATTTGGGGCTCAGAGGCCCATTTTGGGATTATAACACTTTCTTAAAGTTCAATTTGTCTAGTTTACGAATATGTGGGTTATGTACGGGTTTAATTAGCCTAAATGTGTTTATTTTATGCTTTTTTAGACCCTATTCGACAGCAAACGAACACGTTTTACGCTTTACACATGAACAGGTTGATTCAAAATGCCATAGCAACTCACGGTGTAATAAAAACAAACCTAAACGTGTTATATACCGTTGGAAAGCTCTTTTCCCAATCCTTGACAGAGCCTCAACATAATTTATCGCTCTCTACCGGGTGAAAGGTCATTTTCATTCAAAACTACCGATGTAAACCGGAAAACAGTCTCCTTTTCGTCGACTGCGCATGCGGTTACTAACACAGTGTCAAATCTTGATACAACGAGCTCTCTCATTTGTCGGTTCGGAATCCGCGCATGCGCAGATAAATCCAGTTTTACTTCCTTCGCCTTCATCCTCATTGTTTACATGCTTGCTTGAAAATCGAAAATCATACTAGTACTACAACATACTTTATTTTTCACGTCAAAATGGGACGAAAATCAACATTTAAATTCCTCAATCGAAGGAAGGTTACTCCAAGAGGAAGAAGTGGTGGTCGACCAAAGAAGAATGACGATATAGATCTAAGTCTAAGCCAACAAAATACTGTTCATGTGCATGATCAACAGTGTGACCAGGTCTCTGTTCCTGCTACCACTACCACCACTACTACTACTACTACTACCGCACCGCATGGGCATGATGGTGGCCCAGTCATGTGAGTATAACTATTTTTATTCATGATTTATCTACATTATTTACCATTTTGCTCACATTTTTAGTCCCTTACTGATGATGCCCTCTGTGGTATTTATCTCATTCAATTCATTCATCATGGATCATGCAGATGTGTAGTATCAAGAATATTAGACTAAGATGACAAAGTAGAGCTAGATTTTGATCTAGGCTACTACTATTACTAGATCTAGATATCTAGATTCTAGATCTATGTAGATTCTAGATCTACCACATATTCTCAATATGGTAGTTCTCGTCTGCTATTGCCCTGTCTTTAATAAAAGGTATGAAAAAAAGGAAAGCTAATATCAAGAACTAGGAAGAATTTTATGTATTTATGTATGCTTGCTCTCTCTCTCTCTCTCTCTCTCTCTCTCTCTCTCTCTCTCTCTCTCTCTCTCTCTCTCTCTCTCTCTCTCTCTCTTGTATTATTTATTAGCGTAAACTTCTATGAGTTCTTCATATTTTTCTTTATGTTTTATTGTTTCAGTGGCAACTTGATGATGGCCAGAGAGATGCCTACTCTGGATCAGCCCCTTGGATTGGGACCTGACGAGTCTCTGGTTTTTTCGCCAGCATCAACATCCTCTGAGGAAGATTATACGCTTCATCTCTCAGATTCTGATGTCGACCTGAGCCCAGATCAAGAAGGCGACCTGCATATGTCGGCGGCAGAGAGGAAGATATCAGGACTGGACATACCATTCACAGCAGAATCAACCGATTTTTACGCTCTTCTCCATACCTCAATTTTGAAGCGCTTATTATCAGCGTTAGCATGTCCTACATGCAAAATGTGTTCCCTGGAGATTTTTCTTAGGTACAAAGGGGGCATGAACTTTTTAATAACAGTGGAATGTGACTTCTGTGGTGTAATTTTTGAAGATTATTCATCACCGGGAAAAAAGGAAAAGGACATCACAAGGAGGGTAGTTCTGGCTTCGAAAGAGTGTGGTCTTGCCCATGCCCAGCTGTGCAACTTCTTTACCCTTCTTGGGATGCACACTCCCCTCCACCACAAAACTTATCAGGACATTTCGAGGAAGATTCATAGTGCTGCTATCAATTCCGCGGAACTTTCCATGCAAAGGGCTGCTACTCTAATCAAGCGTCAGTCTGAGCACAGTGCCATGTTGCCTGCAGCTACCACAATATCCTACGACGGGACATGGCACAAACGGGGATTCTCCAGCCATACCGGTGTGGGTGTCGCCATCGACGTCAAGACGGGATATGTCATTGACACACAGACATTATCGAATTTCTGTCTGGGATGCGAGAAGGGGCCAAAACAGGATAACCCGTTGTATATTTCTTGGAAAAGCAAGCATCTTTGTGAAAGGAACTGCTCCACAACTGCAGCTGCTATGGAAACTGAGGCGGCATTTGCTATATTTAGCCGCTCAGTTACCTCCAGAGGACTCGTTTACCGAAGGATGCTTTGTGATGGAGACGCTAAAGCCTTCGAACGTGTGAAAAATGTTTACGGTGGTGATATCTGCGTTGAAAAGGAGGACTGCGTTAATCACATCTCGAAACGCATGTTCAACGCCCTCACCAAGTTAAAGGCAGAGAACAAAGCACAACTCAACAGGAAGCTAACAAAGGCAGCTATCGAAAAAATTACAAACGTTTATGCTGCGAACTTAAAAAGAAGTGCACCTGATGTGGGGCAGATGAGGATGGACGTACATGCTGGGATAAAGCATATGGTCAGCACCGACGGTAATCCGCAGCATGACCTCTGCCCTACAGGCATCAATTCTTGGTGCTTTTTTAATAGAGCGACTGCGTTGGGAGAGGAGCCTCGCAAGCACCGCCCCACAATAACACCAGTAGTAGAGGGCTACATCAAGCCAGTCGTTGATCGGCTCACTGATGAGTCACTTCTCTCCCGCTGCTCATCCATGAAAACGCAGAATGCGAATGAGTGCTTTAATTCCCTGATCTGGACCAGATGCCCAAAAGAGACCTTTGCAAAACGAGCCACAGTTGAAACAGCTGTTGCTCTTGCTGTTCTGAGGTTCAACCATGGACCGAAGGGGATTTTATCAATTTTTACAGAATTGGACATACCAATTAACGAGATATTATTTTCTTACCTGGGAAAGATTACAGGCTTCGTAATAAGAAAATCAAAAGTGTCTACAAAAAGAGACTCCAAGTGGGCAAGAAAGCAGAAAAAAAGATTGAAATTGATAGAGGAGGATAGGAAAGAGAAAGAGGAGGGTGAAACTTATGGGGCGGGTGCGTTCAATGTTTAACTTGCAGTCTTCATATAATTTTTCATTTGATTTGTATTATAATATATTAATTATTATACATGGCATTGGTGCCTTTGCTTCTTTTAATTTCCTAAAATGTATTTTATCATGATTTGAATCACTTTGCACTCTTTGATACGTTATTTCATCAATATGAATGTGTAATGAATGAATGAGTGTTTATAATCTTCATTACGCATCTGCCGCGGCATGCACCAATAAGTCTTTTATTGTCATTTTCCTTGGCTAAAAATCACTGGTCAATGCATCATTTGTTTTTTAATCATTGGCCCATGTTCCTAGAAGGCTATTTGTACTAATTAATTATGTTTATACCCTGTCATTTGACTATGATTGGTCTTACACCATTCTCGAGTTTTTAAAAGTGAATTTCTCAATTCGTCAAATTTCAGGTAAATGCAAATCTTTAAAAATCTATCATTTCAAAAGTTGTGCACATAATGAAAGGAAACTTTGCAGACATACTTCTGTGATAGTAAAGCAGTTAATGTGTAACTTTGAGAGCAATTGGTTGTTTCATTGTTAACTTATAGCTTTGTGTGTTTGAAAAAGTGTCGGAATAATTTACATCAAATATTATCATTTTTCCAATTTGTTATAACTTAAAAAGTATTCTATCCACCTTGTTGAAACTTACCCATCACCTTATTTTGTTTATTGTTACCTTGTAACAAAAGGAATTTTTACATTATCTTTTTTACTTTTTATGTGATAGATTTTCAAAATAAATGAAAAAATTGTTGGAAAATTCAAGATGGCCGCCATTTTTTTCCATTTTTTCAGAAAAATTGTTATACATATGTTTTTTATACCTGTATGTGATAAAACTAACATATAAGTAACATCTCATGGCCTTTCTGCTAAGATTTTTATGTTTCCCCCTCTTCCTGCCTTAAGTTGCCCTCCACACTTCTTTTCATTGTTGAGGCTCTCTGTTTAAATTTAATTTCAAATTAGTATACAATAGACTTATTTCATTCATTACAGCTAGACGTTACTAACATTAACACAACTTCATAGTGTCTTGAGCCCCTGCACTATCCTGTTATGCTAATTTTGATCTTGTTTTCTACTCACTAAAAACATTAACAAAATTGGGGGGAGTGGACAAAAATCAACCAGAAAAGGTTATGATCACTTACGAAGCAAGAAAAAAGCAAGAAAAAAAAAGGAGTACAACCAGAAAAGGTTATGATCACTTACGAAGCAAGAAAAAAGCAAGAAAAAAAAAGGAGTAAAGAACTTGTGATAAAAGAAGTTCTTGATTGAGCTTTGTTGCAATGACAAAAGGAATGAAGAAAAGAACAATTTTTATCAGGTGAACAAAAAAATTGGGGGTTTGGGGGGTGGGGGTGGGGGCGGGGACAGCTACTTTTAAAAATAAATTACTTCATCCATTTCCTTCCTGCTGAAACAAAGAGAGAAAAAAACAAAACCAAAGGACAGAAATAGATTCTAGACTAAAACAAAGCTCTGCAAGAAAGTAAGAACAGCACAGCACTGACTTACAGTGTGATTGATCATTGTGAACAATTGAAAGGCAATTACAATGATATAACAACAATTAATAATAATGATGGATATAATTTAAACACAGACTTTTGTC
The DNA here is from genome assembly GCA_037974505.1 of Plocamopherus tilesii. Taxonomy (NCBI): domain Eukaryota; kingdom Metazoa; phylum Mollusca; class Gastropoda; order Nudibranchia; family Polyceridae; genus Plocamopherus; species Plocamopherus tilesii. The sequence goes on from JBBPCV010767186.1 coordinate 6,513, forward strand.
AGCCTTTTGGGAAGTCACTATTGTACATGAAATATAAATAGCACAATACGCTTCTTTTCAAGAAAACATCCCTTTGTTTTTCTTCTTCTTCACTTTACCACAAAACAAAACTGTTCACTTTTTTCAATTTCCATCTTTAAATGTATACTTTATGTCATGACGTAAAGTACATAACATATATATATATATATATATATATAATGTTTTTTCCAGAATGAAATCAGGACAGCATGCTATCCATCTCTCCTTGTCATTTACAAACTCAGAGATAAACATCTGATTGTCAAATAAATTGTAAACCTGTTAACAACAGGCAAAACACAAATGACATGTTGAAGCTGTTCTTCACATCCACAGCTCCCTGACATGAAGAAATTAGCACAGGTAGTTGACTCTCTTGTCAGTAGATGATCTGCTGACTCAGTAGTTTATAAAGAGCTCATTGACTTATTAACAAAGAACATGTTGATTTGTTTGTAAACAAGGATCATTATACTGATGTTTTACATTGTTATATAGAATTTGTTACTGTGAGTTCTTAATGTGGGATTCAGTTAATAAGACATACCTGTTTATTTTTTAACACACGGCTCGTTGACTCATTTTGTTAGCAAATTCCTGTTAACACAGTGACATGTTGACTAAGTTGAAGTACTTCAATGTCCAACTGATCTTTCCTGAGTACACAGCAACCCAAATACCTGTTTCATATGCCTATGCCGACCATGATCAGTTAACATTTAGCATTGAGAGCGGCACGGCACCTCAATTGTTGACGCAGGCCATAAGATGATTGCACAGCTTGGCATACTCTAAGTTGTCACCCGACAGTTTTCGTACCTGCAAACCTGGCACGTGTCCGTCCGTTTCGCTGCACACCTCCAGTTCCATCAGCAGGTCACTGTGCCCATTGAGGCGGAACGAGGTGTCCGAACACTCATAGTCCACTTGAGGGCAGATGGAGTCCAGGGCAGCTTTCACTGCCTGCAGGACATCACTCACACTCTTACGGTGTGTGGCTTTGATCTCCAGGAGTATGGGCGGCACGCTGGTGGCGTCGTCCGAGAGCGGTGATGAATCCTGCTCCATCTCCGAATGTCCAGAGTCGGTGGTGCAGATGGAGGGGCGGGGTGTGTTGGCTGGAGTGGGAAATGGGGATGATGCTGGAGAGTAGCAGCCATGGGTTGGGGAGGACGAGGATGGCGAAGGGCCAACAGAGGGAAACAGAGGTGAGGAGGGACGGGAGGATGAGGACAGGCAAGCGGGGTTGGCGGAGGTGGCCGGCGTCACGACTGCTGGCACGGCAGAGGCAGCGGCGGCAGGTGGAGAGGAGATGAAGGGAGGCGGAGGGGATGGCGAGAGGGAAGGGGAGATGGTGGGAGAGGAGGAAGGTACCACTTCAACCTCATGGGAGGGGGAAGGTGGGGCAGAGGTGGTGATGATAGGAATGGGGGAAGTGGTGGGGGAGCAGACGAGGGAGGAAGGCGAGGAATGAGGCAGCATGGTGGAATGGGGCTGGCTGAAGGTGATGTGGGAGGACAGGGAGGAAAAGTGGCAGGTGGAGGAGAGGGCGCTGTCATCCATGCAGGACACTCGATGTGGGGTCTCTCTCCTCATGCCCTGGCTGTCAGCACCTGCCCTGTCTTGAGCATCCATCTCCACGCCTCCCTCCTGACTGCCCAAGGGCACACAGGTCGGGGAAACAGAGCGTCCAGAGAGGAGAGGCATTGCCATGGCCTGAAATCCAGATGGGTAGTGTCTTTGGTGGGAAAGCGAGTAGAAGCCCAGTGGGCCGATTGGCTCTGCACAGGTGGATGGGGCAGAATGGGAATATCCGGGCCCATGCGTGGATGGGTACCCGGAGGAATAAATATCACTTAACAGATCAGTCGTGTTTTGGACTTGAGGCTGTGAGTGGAGGGATGTAAATTGGTAATGGTGGTGGGGGTGATGGTGGTGGTGGTAGTACCCCTGGTGACGCCGCAGCCTTGAATTCGTGTTGCGGTGGCGGTAGGAGGAAGGAGATGACATGGCTGAGACAGACGGATGCATGGATGAGAAGTATGGAGAGGATCTGTAGCTGGATGGGGGAGTGGAAGGCGATGAGGCCGGAAGGGAGAAAGAAATCGGGGAGGACGACAAAGAGTGAGAAATCTTATGGGTGTCGTGTTTGTGGATTTGATGCTGCAGGCTCTCTTGGCAGGCCGATGATGGCTGCGGGCTTTCATGGCGGACACCGTGGATGTTGCTATCCAAACTCGACACGGGTAGGTCTGCTCCACCGCTGATGGAATTCCGAGGGCTCTCCTGTTGCCTCTCTATCATGTCGCTGGGGTCTGTCGTTATCACATCTGTCACATAACCCTGTGTGTCAGTGATGCTTATCTGGGGATTCCCTGCAAAATGTCGCTTCTTGGCCTGAGTGGATTTCACTTTCTGTCGATGGTGCTTGTGTAACCCAGCAGGGGAGGAGGGCTCCATAAGGTACTGATCCAACTCCGAGGAAGAAGTTGGACTTAATGGTTTATGGAAATGACCGGGTGAAGCAGAGCAAACGCTTGGATCCGATGCATACAAAACATCCTCGCCCTCCGGAACTGAGTCACATTCCATCTCTCTCATGCCTTCGTCTTCCTCCTCTTCCCTGAAACCACTATTTTCCAAAGAATCACTAGCATCCTCTCGTATCATATGCAAATTCTGGAAATTTGGGGGAGGGGATGACTGCTGCAAAGAAGGGGGATAATTCTGCAGCAACCCAGAACCAAAGCCTATGGAAGTTGGGGACGAGCCAACAATGACCTGAGGCGGGGAGTCAGATGTCCTCTGGAAGCCAACCCCAGGGGAAATAACTCTGCCAGAGGAGCCGCCATGTACATCTGGGGAAGTGGCACCACTGCACTGTCTTGAACGACTTTGTAGTGACTGCAACAGTTTGGAGAAATTCTCAGGTGGAGTGTCGGAACCTGACTGAAACGTTTGCATCATTTGGGTGAAGCTCTCAGCAGGGATAGAGCCCGGCTCAATGTTTTGCGACAGCATGTGAGTGGATGAGCCAAATGGAGAGATGCCACCTCCACTGCTGGCTGTGGGGGATGCTGGGAAGGAGGAGAAAGACAAAGGTGAGCTGATGCCCGATGCCACGCTTCCATGAGGGACGCCCTTGCTTATCCCCCCAGAGAGAACTCCTAGGCTGTGATGATGGGGAATTCCGACAGAGATGCCACTGGGCATGGGCGAACCCACTGCCTGGCCTTGGACTCCACTGGCCGGGGTAGGGGAAGATTGATGATGAAAGACGACTGGGCTGGAGGAAGCAGAGGTCGGGTTGGATGCAGCCATCTGGTGGAGCTGGAGCTGCTGGAGCTGTTGGTATAGCAACGCCGACTGGGCCATGGTGTCCGGGGAAAGGGGTCGGGGGTTAGGGCAGGATGGTGATCCGATGGGGGGAGGGGAGGGCTCTCTTGATCCAGACGGATTTATCTGGTTGGAAGAAGGAAAGGAAAAAGGCAATGAGCACCAAATTCAGGTTAAGCTTAGGTGATATTAGTATTAGCTGAGGTTAACATATGATTTTATCTGGGTATGGGAAAACCAAAAACAATTTTAACAAACCCCACACAAACAATAAGCAAAGAGTAGAGAGAGAAGACAATTATGGTGTGAGCGTGAGCAACACTAATATAAAACTAAAGGCAAACATTGAGTAAAAAATATATGTCCTGCCATAGGTTTTGCCTTTGCTGTTTTTATTAATGGTAATGTTTCTTCTTCATAAAATTTTTACCTAAAAACAATTCAAGTCTCCTCAGATCCACATATCAAGTAAACAATAGCAAGTGCTGCAAATTACACAAAATTTTATGGAAAGTTGCTTTAATTTCCACCTTTAGACTTTATTTCAAAATAACACAGAGCAACTTCTCACTCCCACTAGGAAACACAGCCATATCTTATTGACGCTATTATCAATTTTGTATCTTAGAATGAAAACCAAATCCCTGCCAATCAACCATTTTACTGCCAAAAATGATTTATTGTGTTGATAAACAGCAACTTAAAATCATTTTTTTCTTTTTTTCATTTTTCAAAAATACATTCTTCACAACATCCTTACTTTTTGTTTTGATATTATTTGAGGTTGTGTTTATTGTTCTGTTTTTTGTTTGGATCTATTTTTTGTTTGTTTGTTTTGGGGTTTGTTTTTTTTGTTTTGTTTTGTTGTTTTTTGTTTGTTTGTTTTTTGTTGGTTTGTTTTTGTTTTTGTTGTTTTTTTTTTTGTTGTTGTAGATTGTTGTTTGTTTATTGGGTTTTGTTGTAGATTGTTGTTTGTTTATTGGGTTTTGTTGTTGT
>JBBPCV010767295.1:0-10857 GCA_037974505.1 Plocamopherus tilesii
AGTGAATAATAAACAAAGTGGACAGCTCACAGTGAATAATAAACAAAGTGGACAGCTCACAGTGAATAATAAACAAAATGGACAGCTCACAGTGAATAATAAACAAAATGGACGGCTCAAAGTGAATTATAAACGACACGATAAGAGATAAGTTAGATAAAAGACTCCACTGTGGAGACAACACAAAACAGTAAATTTCGGGTTTAAATTCTTTTTCGAGCAATAATAAAAGTAAAATGACAGTAAAAACAATAATTGTTATAATTAGTCTGAAATAATTAATAAACGAAAATGGGTTAAGTAAACAAAAGATATCTAGGTTTAAATAAAGAGAAAAAGAAAGCTTAGCTTCGGAATAGCTTTGGTAGTTTGTTGTTTTGTGTTGTTTTTTAATTTTTGTTTTGTTTTTTTAGCTTTGGTCAATGGTTGGTCAGTAACATTCGACTAGAAAATTAAACGGCCTTTATTTATTTTACTAGAAAGGAGCTAATGCAATGTGTATACACAGTTTTGTATCGCGCTTACAAAATCCACAAAGATAGGGATGTATTAATATTATTACCTATGCAATTTTATGTGGACATATTTTAAAATCCCAATATTATTTTTGAATAATTTACAAAAAGACATTTAAAATCCTTATAATTTAAACACTATGAAGCAAGCTGAACAAACATCAATGTGGACATTTTTAATCAACTAAACACGGGGCTGTTGTCGGTAACTATGGACTAAGCACCCAAAATGAAAGAGGAGAGTTACTTATAGACTGGTGTCGGAATTAAAACGTTGTAATAACAAACACATTGCTCAAAAACCATTCAAACATCTATGGGCCTGGGAACATCCCAATGAGAAATACAAAAATCAAATTAACTATGTGTTTGTTCCACAACGATGTAAAAAAGAGCGAATAACGCAAACACAATCCCGTCTGCGGACATCGGTAGCGATCATCGGCCTGTAAAATGTGTCCTCAAACTGAAGTTACGACTGACAAAAAGTTAAGGCCCAAACCCAAAAAGGCAAATAGAGTTACTATGTGAAGATGGCAAGATTAGAGAAAAAAATCAAGAACTATTCAAAGGGAGCTGTGACAAGATCAAAATAACAGGTAACGTTGAAAAACGTTGGAATGGCATTACGAAATGCCTAATAATAGAATCTATACTGCATGTAATTTCCTTTAGAGATGCAAGCCATACAAAAAATGGATGACTCCTGAAATATTACAAATAAGATAAGATAAGATTAGATAAATGTTATTCGTCGCCTTACAAGGAAATGTGTTTGATCATTGAAGACAGAAACATGCGACGAATCATTACATGCATATATCATCTAGTACTTTTTCTAATACTTGTTGATATATTCCAGCACTTACAGCAGTATAGCAGTGGTGACCACACATACGCTTTTTAAACTCTATATTTGGTTTTCATTCAAATATTTCTATTTTTTGTTCTGGTAGAAAGAATCAAATACAGATTTTCAATCAAGTTTTGGTAGAGAGAATCAAATTATATTGATTTCCAATCAAGTTCTGGTAGAAAGAATCAAACACAGATTTCCAATCAAGTTTGGGTAGGAAGAATAAAATACAGACCTACAATGAAAATGAGAAAAAGAATCAGGTACAGCTAACTTTTTTGACTTAGAAACTTCCGCTGGTGGGATAATCTAATCTCGCATCTTCGGCAGTTCTCCTTATCCTTGTTGTAATTGTTGTCCATTTTTGTCTGCTTTGCACAGGGTCTCTTAGCTTTTCTAAATCTTTCCTTGATGTTAAATGGATTGTATTGTTATTAAGTCTCTTCAAGTCGTTATTTAGTGTTACTGGGAGTGTTGTTGTCAGTCTTCCTTTTGGTCTTTTGACCTTGTCCGTGAAATAGAATGGCATTGCTTTGTTAGCGGGAATTTCAGGGTCACGCTTCAAAATACGTCCACAAGGCTCCATCCAGCTTTTAAGATACAGGACAGGGCTATCTCCTTGGGGAGCCCCGACATTGCTAACACATTATTCGTACAACATACAGGAGTAAAAAGGCAGAAATGCTGTAGACAACAAACAGTAACACTTATAGTAAAAAAAGAAGAAAAAAAAAAAGAAAAAAAGAAGGTTTGACGAGTCAGTAGGTGAAATTCTGGAGTTATATATTTATAGTTCATGGATGATTAAGGGAATGGGCGAAAGACGGGGTTAAAGAGTAGACAAGGAAGCAGCGTCTCCTTCAGGTTCTTAGTTGTCATCAACACGCGCCGGTAAAACACGAGACGTCTGTGGCTCAGCGGTGAGCACAACTCGACAATGAGTTGAGTCAAGCAGCGATGACTATGGTCAATGTTCAGATAGGTGACGGCTTGGGTTTCCGCTTCAAAATACCACCGTTCATTGGCGTTGTATCCTTCGGTAAGACACTTCACTCCGCTTACCTCACTCGGCTCTGGTGCGAATGAGTACCCGGAAATAGGCAGTGAAAGATGTTGTCAGTATGTTATCATGATGCGCCTAACAGGTAGCTCTGCTGTATGCTCTCCAGAGAGTTGAGAAGGTGCTGGAATGAAAAGGTCTGCTGGGGGGTAAATGAGGGTGGAGGGATTTGGGGTGTGGGGTTGTGGAAGGGCGTGTTTCGGTGTCTCTTTACTAAATTCTTCCCTCTGTCAGTGTATTTGTAAATAACTTCATTGGAGCCATTACAATTTGTTGTCTAGATGTGGTGTTTTAGTGCTAATAATTTCTTTGTCTTATAATTCAGCCCCTTTCTTCATACTCGTGTCTATAAATCAACTCCATATTGTTGATATCGAGGCTTACTCTGTGTGTTCTATTTGTTATGTCGTCATCATGTTTGTTGTTTACTAATGTAGATTGGACTGTTTGGATTAAGGTCACTTTTTCTGTCAATTGAACTTCATGACTAGTCGAGGTTGGGACCGTTCGAACTACCTTGTTCAAGAAGCTTCTTTATAAGAAGTGGATTGGCTTAGTCGTAAGAACGCTCTGCTTGCCTCGGTGAGACGATTTGGCGTCACTGTCACGGGTTCAATTCTCACTGGAAGCACACATTTTTCTTTCTTATTTTTCTTGTGATTAAATTCTTCCCTCTGTATTTGTATTTTCTATGGGGCTTTTAGAATTTGTCTAAATCTAGTGTGTTAGACCTAATAATTTCTTTGTCTTACCACTTCTACTACCACCACCATCGCCACCGCAGCTACTGCTACTAATACAACTACTAATACTACCACTACCACTACCAATATCACTACCACTGCCACTACCACTACTACTTCTACTACTTCTACTACCACTACTCCTACTACTGTTATTTCTTCAAGTGTGTTAAGTATTTTATTCTTACAATCATAGTCTTTAAGTTTTAGTCTTCAAATTAGCCAGAAGTCTAAGTATTCTAATTGATGTCCAATGTGCTTAAAAGTAATTCTTTCTAGTACAGGTATTTTGATGTTAGTGTTGTAAATTTAAGTTTCTGTTTAAAATGTACAGTATCTTTGCTGTATTTTACAGTGAATGGTGGTTCATTCCGTAATCTGAATGTACTAGGGAAATAGGAATACAAATGACTTTCTTCATGTTGAAGATGATAATGTAAATGTTTGAGCACCAGGCCTCATCATGAATTCTTCAAATGGTAATGCCGTTCAGACATTAATTGCTTTGGAAAGAATGGTAACTTTATTTTTAGCACTTTGCTCTTTGTTGAGGGGATCCGTTGCGATTAGTTTGGGTTTATTTTTGTGTTACCAGCTTTATAGTTGTTGACAAATCTGCCTTTTTGTTTTGTTTTTTGGTGTTTTTATTTCGGGGGAGGTTACTTATTCTCTCCATATTATCATCCTTTGGTTTTAATAATGTGAAATGAAAAGAATTGAGTATATGCTACAGAAACTGATATCAAATTCAAAACATCAATCAAGAGCATATGAAAAGTGGTTGACGTATGTGGAGACAGACAGAAATGGTGAGAGATTGTCTGTCAACAGGAAGCTCCAGAAGCAATCTAGAGAGAGAAAATGTGGATCTCACATACACCATCCGCCATCCACATTCTAGGACTTTTTTAACAAATATTTTGTAATGCTTTTTATATCTGACGTATGGGGATAATCATTGATGTTATGTTTTATGAATGTCGGTAGGCCAATCGCTTTCTTGCACATTGTTCAGTGTTGATCTTTCCATTTTCGTTTATTTTCCTCGGTGTTGGTTTCTCCATTTTGTTTTTTTGTTTTTTGTCTTTAACAGTACCTTGATTTGCATTATTTGTCATTTTTATCCTTTGATTGTGTAGGTGGTAATTTGAGTTTGTTTCTGTAAGTTCCCTTTTATTTGATGTCTTAATTACAAGGCATTTTTCTTGGTGGAATGGCATCTTCTGATCTCCTTCCCATTTTTGGAGTGAGTTACGGTAATTTTGGAGTATTTTACAGTCATTAATTAATTTTCTTCATTTCTTTGTATGTATAAAACAGACAATCATCTACATGTGCATATAGCCCCATTGTATCATGTAAAATGAAAAGCAGTGGATTTGTAAACGTAAATAAAAATTGTGGGCTACGAACATTATGATGTAGTACAGTTACTCAATATAGATCATTAAAAATTAACAGGATTAAAAGGCGTTTGATTACGTTGGATCAGCTCTGTATTTATATTTTGTATTTATGTTATTATTTATACTTATTAGAAGAAGCTAATGTTTGTCAGCCTTCAAATCGTTTGTGACAAGCTTGACTTTAGTCTTTTCAGTTTTATTAAAAATGGGGTTTTTCTCTGTGTTTTTGTCTTTGCTTTAAAAATGTTGAAAGGTTTAATTAAGATTTTAGTGCTTTTTTAAAAATAATTTTGTGACTGTCAATTCTGGGAGGGGAGTTGTGTCAAGATCAGTGCTATCCCAAAATATGAAAATGACATTTTCTTGAAAAAGAAATTCTTGCATTGCAGAAATGTCAACTGTTATTGTGTTTGATATTTTCATGCCAATTTCCTGTAAGTAATAAAGTACAGTTTTTTTTTCTTGTTCTTTGTACTATTTTGTAAGATTTTAGAGTGAAGTATTACATGTAGTGCTTTCCCATCACCATTCACAAACCCTCTAAATTATCTCCTTCTGTTCCTGTTCGTTTCTCACAGCGGTGTATTGTATAGCAATTCTACTCTTCCCCTTTAACATATTTCTCTTTAAATGACCACTTTGTCTTCCATAAATAGAAAAACCTGTGAAAGTTGACTCGTAATGTTTTCATCCTACTTTTTACTTCCTTCATATTATACTGTCTCTTGTCACACAGCAAGTATAAATGAAATGGCTATGTATCTTTGCTATAGGTTGCTACCAGTATGTTGTGTATAGGCATTAAGCTTCTTGTCGTGGCTTGTATTTTTATCCTTTCCAGAGCCGTTTTCAAGTTCTTTACCATGTTTTGTCTGGGGATTTTGTTCATCCCCCAAATATCCATGATAAAGCCTTTTTTGTTATTCCTACTCTTTAGGAGCTTTTTGAGATTTTCTGAGGACCGAAGTAAATGGCGTGCCATGATCACCGATGTCTGTTTCAGACCTGGTACATGAAGAAGAGACTCCCTACTTCCTGCTTAAAGGGCTGATATATTATGTATCTATTTTCTCTCATTGTGGTTTTAGATGCGGTTTCGGTGTATCACAATCGTTTTGTTTTCATTTGAATCAGATATTCAAGTACCAGCTTCCCTGTTCTAGCCTTTGTTGGAGCTCCTGCCGCTTTTCCAATGGTGAGATACCACGTTCGACTTCAACGCTACATCCGGTGGTCTGATGACTATGACAAGAAGGCTGACGAGTTTATTAAGGACAAGATACCTTCTAGGCCCTTTCTTGCTATTCATTTGCGGAACGGTGTTGACTTTGTAAGACTTGCATTCTTTCACAACAGTTTTGTGCTGCATGAAAGCCACCCCCCTAGTCAGTCAGTTAAATTACGTTGTGGTCTCAGAGACTTACTGTCTTTGAAGGCCTATTATCGCAGTGACTTTGCAACTCTTCATGTCATTATTGCTATTTATGTTTTATTTAATCAATAAAATTAAAGTCTTGTGTTTTGTTACTCTCTGCAAATCAAAATCAACTTTTCTTTCTTTTCTCTTCACCAGGAAAGAGCTTGTGAACATGTGTCATCGTCTCCAAATATGTTTGCTGCACAGCAGTGTATTGGTGATCGTAGTCAGCACGGTACTACCACGCATGAAATGTGTTATCCGTCAACTGATACTGTCGTAAAAGAGGTGATTAAAGACGGTTAAAATAAAAGTGGGAAATATTTAAGAGAATTTCACTGTTTTGATCTGGTTATGGTTGCTGAATACTGTATCCATATTTTGCCAGCTTTTTACTTCTCAAAGCTGTTAGTCTCATCGCAGGCTAGATTCAGTGAACCAAACGTTGTCTCAAGTCCTTTGGATAGCATCATCATCAAGTTAGCTTGCCCCTTTTGGTGCTTTGCCGACCATTCTCCTCCATGTTGCTCTATCTTCGGCACATCTTGTGTAGCCTGTATCGGTGTTAATTGTGGATGTATTTGTCTTAAGTTTTTTATGTATTTTTTATGAGTTGTCCCCCACTAACATGTTTTCCTTCAACAAAGCTTTATGTTGCCAGTTTTACAATCCCATCCCCTCTTCAAATGTGTCCAAAAAACTCATATTATTATTTGTCTTTGCCAGATCGTACCCAACAGTATTATCACTCCTCTCATATGCTTTAATGCTTCCTCGTATTTTACTAATGCAGTCCAGGGTATTTTCAACAATCTTCTGTATATCCTCATTTTGAAAGATTCCAGTCGTTTTGCCGATTCTGTGTCTATAGTCAAAGTTTCACATGCATTGAAAAGCATTCAGGAGAATAACGTGTCAGTCATGTCATAAAAATGAGAGATTCTGTATCGCACATAGGGGCCTACAAGTATCCACCAATTTGAGTTTAGCATCTTTTCTTTCACAGAATTCTCTGATATCCTTTATTCTCTCACACTCATATTGTCTGAAATCCATAAATGTATACATTATCACCCAATTTATAGGCGGATAACTGTAACATTCCTAGGCATGCTGTATGGGTCGGAGATACGACATTGTATGTCTTAGTCTTTGATTACACTGTGTCTTTGAATGCCCCAAATCGTCCCGCCTTCTGTATGCGCAAAATCTGCTGTTTCACTCTTTCATATGTTACAAGTGCTTACTTCATCTGATCGGTTGCCGTCGCGTTGTCAACAAATGCCCAATGTGGATACACAGGTCCTGTTCAAATTTAATTGGCTTATTTATTTCTCAGTCATTGCTCACAGTAGCTGAAGGATATTTTTAAAACCAATTTATGCCCATTTAAGGGAATGAGATGACTTAAATATTGGCAGAGGGGTATGCATGGTCTTGGATCATTATTATTATTATTGGTGTTGTTATTATTTTTAGTATTTTTGTTATTATTAATTATTATTGTTGTTTCTATTATTGTTATTGTTGTTATTATTTTCAATTTTAAAAACATAAAAAAAAAATATTATTGTTTTTATTACGATTTTATGATAATGCTTAGGGAAAATGCACATGAGCTTTCAGTTAATTTCTAAGAGTCTAAAGTAAGGTCTTATGTCAACTTCTGAAATTGCTTTAGTGAAAGCAAGATAGTTAATTGAATTCACTCTGTTTACTCTCATTGATATCGCAGGTAAAGAGGCAGGTTGAGAGGCTCGGGGCCAAGACATTGTTTATTGCCACAGATGCCAATGATTTGAAAAGAGAGTTCGCCAAACATCTGAAAAATGTAAGTCGCATTTTCGAAATTTATTGTGATTTTCTGTAAGATTGTTTATTGTAATCTAGTGCTAATGATATTGTAATCTAGTGCTAATGATTTGGGATCAGTAAGCTGAGAATTGAAGAAAAATGTTTTAAAGTTAAGTCATAATGTTCTACTCTTTATTAACATTGAAAATAGTTATTTGATAGTGAAGAAACGATTAGTGAAATTGTCTTTTTCATCTTTTGTGTGATGATAAGAATAAGAGCAGTGTTTTGACATTTTTAATAATAATTGCCCCAAGAAATAGATGTCAAAAGATTCTTTAATGTGTCATAAAAATTGTTTCTTGTGTGTATTTTTCTATTTATTCTGTTTGCATCGATAAACTTTCTACGTTTTAGATTGCATCGCTGTTTGATGAAAACATTTCTTGTTTTTTCAAATCAGGATTACTTTTAACGTTTCACTTGTTGACTGTGCCAACCCTTTGTGTTATGCTTTCCATTTGATTGCTTCTGATATCGTGTTGTTTTCCGACTTTACATGAATGTTTGTTTCATGTCTTTTAAAGGTTGCCCTAATCAAGCAGGATTCACCAGCAGATCCATTGCTTGACTTAGCCATATTAGGAAGAGCAGATCACTTCGTCGGGAATTGCGTGTCAACATTCACTGCTTTTGTCAAACGGGAAAGAGATGTGAAAAATCTTACGTCATCATTCTGGGCCTTCAAGTTGAAGACGGAGAAGAGGGAAGAATTGTAGCTTTGAATGTTTTCATTGCAATACATTTACTAAAATGTAAACAATCCGAAAAGCAAACAGAGAAAAGATTGAATAAGAAATGAAATATTAGACATGAATGTTGATCATGAACATATCTCTGATTTTCAAAGAGTTAGTAGTTTTAAGGAAGAACCATCAGTTTTACGATAGGCAGTGTCAGGTACCAACATTTTAATCCATTCTTTCCAGCTGATGTCAGAAATTTTTGCTGATAAATAAAATCATGTCCTGATCATGGAAATGTGGTGAAGCTTTTCCTGAAGTCAAAGATCTGTGGTGGCATGCATCCTCAATTGCATACAATGTTATGTCCAACATTTTGGTCAATGGTCAAGGATTAATGACCCTCTTAAGAGGAGATAACTCATTTTCTAAGATTTGCTTAGACAGTTATTCACCAGTTTTGGCAGTTAAAATTTCTTAAAACATACAAATGAATGAGCTTTAGTTTAACAAAATTATGTGATTGGAAGTCCTTGTTAAAAGGTAAAAATGGCATTTATAAAGCGTTTTCCCCGCAGATTACAAACTCAAAGCGCTTGGACCTTTTACCCCCCAGTAAGCCTTTTCATTCCAACACCTTCTCTACTCTCTGAACAGCATACAGCAGAGCTGCCTTTTAGGCGCATCATGCTAACATACCGACAAGATCTTGTTTGTGTTTAGAACAATGAAAAAATTAAAGAGCGATGTGTCAAAGAAAGTTGCTTGACCAAGGGGAGACCCGAGACCTTACCTCATACTGGAAATGACGGCAATAAATCGATGAGTGAAAAAAAGTACACAATCTCGATAGTAACAATGGGTCGTATCAGAAAGAAGTTGAATAGTGACACAACAAATGGGTTACTTTAGAATTTAAATTGACTAGGTAGCTGCTTGCTATCATAGGCAGAGACGAGAGGGATAGCTGTCTGCATCTGCCGTGTTGAGAATAAAAAGGGTTAAGATGATCTCCAGTTTTTTCCGGCCCTTAAATCCTCAAATCTCTACAAAATTAATGATACAACACTGTGTGTCATTATGGATGCATGCTTCCACAAATTTTTGTAGGAGAGCTCAGCTACATTTACATGATTAGGAACAATTTTATTGATCTCATATTTAAGGTATTTTATACGATACACATTATTTTCCTCTTGAGTTATGAATGGCTAGATTTAAAGCAAACTTTTAATGTAGTAAACAGCAGAATTTGGTAATCTTGAATTTTGCAATGCTGTCGCATAAATTATAAATTCCTCTATGTAGTTTATGATGGTCAGATTTTAGTACATCTGATGTATTCCAGTTCTCCCAGTAGACTCAAGTTAAAAGCCTTTCATACATTCATCCACAAACTGATGGTTTCATTTAACAAGCAATATACATGGATGGAAATCCATGGGCGGATGATAATTTTATTAATATGTTTATTGTTAATTTATGTAAATACACACAATGGTGCTATGCAATAATATTTTTTGCCAGAGTGGAAGAAAAAATGAGAAAAGAGGGGAGTGTGCTTAATCTTCATAATGTTGAGTTTTTGTCCCCACTGAAGCTATAAATGTTATTGTGCTTCTGAAAGTATCATTCTGTCCCGTAGGTAATAATGGCATGCTTCAAATAAACATGGCAATGTTCTAATAATAATGTATTTATTTATAGCAGAATCTTAAAAGTAGGCAGCTCACAAGTGACCCAGGACCCCGAAAAGTTACAAAAAGTTTAAAAAGCAAAACCAAACGCCAGTTGATTTTTACCCATATTATTTTAAAACTTGTTTATTTCCAGCCGCTACTTTCAAAACTTGAGCCTAAGCACCAATGCTATGAGAAATGTGAGAATACAGTTGATTTTAATGTGAGTCGAGTGGTAACAAAGCAATCTCTTGATTCATAGCTATATTCTCACACTTCTCACAGCACTTTTAAATTTTTTATTTTAACCTTGAACAACGTATTTCGGTCACAAGTAGTAATCTCTTGAGTTCTATAATAGATTTATTCTGGCCATAAGACTCAGACTGAAAAAAGTCTTTATAGATAAAGATTGCATCACAGCTGCTGATCTGTCTTCAAAACGCTTGGGTCGCTAGTCCTGTTTACGATGTATCTGTATGCTAATTGAAGTCAAAGAAATACGTTACTGGTTTGATTGTAATTTACTCGTTGATTGTGGGCATTTTTTTTTTTTTTTTTTTTTTTTTTTTTTTTTTCCTGGGTTGGTTTTTTTTTTTTTTTTTTTTTTTTTTTTTTTTTTTTTTTTTTTCCCCCCCCACCCC
>JBBPCV010767406.1:0-10855 GCA_037974505.1 Plocamopherus tilesii
ATTATTATTATTATTATTATTATTATTATTATTATTATTATTATTATTATTATTATCATTATTACTATTACTATTATTATTATTATTATTATTATTATTATTATTATTATATTATTTACAATAATTGAAGATTCTAGATTCAGGGAATTCCTAATTTGACAAAATGTCAAGCATTTTGGTTTACACATACTGGCAAGTTTATAAAAGTGTTATATTTATCTGAGTATCATGATAATAACTTGTTAGAGTATCGATATAGAAGCGGTGATAATGTACAACAACATTTCCAGAATTTCAAACAAGAGTAAGTGTAAGTAAATGACTTAAAAAAAAAAAAAAGCATAATTCAAATCCAACATATTTCTATGTAATATGGAAGCTGGTCTTTTTGATGAATAGTTACATATTTGTGTGCATTGGTGTTACAATGAATTCATATGAATAATACATTGAAGTTGAAATGTGAACTCATATGAATAAGGCTGTCATATCACACACCTATTGCATGGCATTCTTTCATTCATCAGCTCCAGAACCATTTATTTGAAGAGCTCGCAATGGATGTGTACGATGAAGTGGACAGGAGGGATAATGATTCAAGTGAGAATATTTTCCATTAGAATACTTGGAAGATTTGTTTTTCCTTCCCTTGCCATAAAAGTTTTGCATGATTTTTTATCTGTTTACATTTGCCATGTCTGTAATTATGAGATAAAGTAAAGTCACTGCATATAAAAAAAATCAGCCTGGCCTCAAAGAAAAATTATATGCCTGTTTTTGTAAGGGCAAACTCTGATCAGCATCTGTTGCCTTACTTGTTGCATTTTTGATGTTTCTGTTTTAAATCTCAGTTGAAACTCTCTCTTTATACCGACTTTGGGTAATAGTTCCTCTCTTTTCCGTCTTTCCATCAGCCTTCCAGTTGATTGGGTGATTAGGAGGACGATCTTTCTTCCTTTTTTTTCTAAATTTTAAGTTAATGTTTAGTCATGCTGACAAGAAGCTATGTGATTTCATGTGTTTTCGGAGATTCAAATATAAATAAGGGAATATTCCTTGGATTTTCATTACAAATTGAGGTCGTATTAGAGGAAAAAAACACGAAAAGACTATGAGAAAGATCAGCCGCAACTTTTCATTCAGAAAATCTGTAACTCTGGAAGAAAAAAAATGACCATGCCATTATCTCAGTGACAAGAATTTCCATTCAATTTAATTTTGTTCCCAGTCATGCTGTCCACCCATGACCACACCTCTGTGTTGAGTGAGCGACTGACCGTTCCTCACTTGCCCGTCAACCCTGAGCTGTCCACCACTCGGAATCAGGTGAGGACTCTTGGCTTCCCTCAGACAACACGTCTGACTGTGATGAATCTAGTGCCTATTGTAGTTATATATTGAACAATTTGAGGAAATAAGCTCTATTATTTACGTTTCAGCATTGACTTTTTGTGTAGCTGTACATTCATCTTATAATATGGCTTTGTTTATCAGTACATTTTGTTTCGGGTCTTTTTTCTTTTTTGTTTTGTTTGTTTTATATTTATTTTGTTGTTTTTGTTTGTTGTTGCTTATATGGTTTCTTTTTCCTTTAATGGGTAGAGTCTATCTCACGTCTGTGTCAGGGAACAAAAATCTCAAAAGAATGAAGTTACAAATAATCATTTAAATTTGTGAGAAATGAATTGTTGATTGTTATTGTTTTGTATTCCTCACTTATCCATTCTCAGGGGCGACAAAAACTTGCCCGATTCAATGCAAGGGAATTTGCCACCCTGGTTGTCGACATCTTATACGATGCCAGAAGACGCCAGACGGGCTTCACATCACCTGTACAGACTCCCAAAGACCCAGATAAATGTAAGGACGAGGGAAGAGCTCTCATCTTCCTCATAAAAACTGATCGAATCTGTCAGCCAATTATTCATGTCAACATGCCGCGAAAAGCTAGTTAATTGATACATTTAAGATTCTGTTTAAAATCCTCTGCATCTTTACTGCAATTTACACTGATTAGTTGTTTATTCCATGATCTAAAAGCACTAGGGAAGTATAAATAGAAATGACTATCCACACTAGAAGATGGTCAAGTAAATTTTTGAGCACCAGAACTTGTGTTACATATTAGGAATGCAAGTAGATCATTTGTTTGCATACATATTGCACGGTTTTGGTCTTTCCACTGTAGTTTATTATCTATGTAAACACCTAAGTATTTTGCCCTATTTTTAATTTTTAATGTTTGGTTGTGTAGGTAGTAGTTTGAGTCTTTAAGTTTCTTTTTATTTTACGTTTTGAATACTTGGCATTTTTCTGGGTGGAATTCCATTTCTGGACATTTTCCCATTGTTGGAATTAGTTAAGATCATTTTGTAGTATTTTACAATCATTCATATTTTTTACTTCTCTGTACAGCAGGCTATCATCTGCAAATAATCTAATTTTGGTGCCTTGTGTTAGTTTTTTATCAATGTCGTTTTATATGTATATAAAAAAATAATTAATTGTTAGTGTTAGTAATCTAATCCGAATCCTCAATTCTATATCGATACACTGACCCAACTCCTCCTTATTATCATTATATATGATATTATATCAAAATGACGATGGTCAAACTAGATAAGATCTGGATCTAGTTTAGCCAGAATAGTGGTAGGGAATGCATGATAGGACGTATGATGATACATTCAAATACCGACAAAGGAACACATTAGGAATTTCGCCAAAATTATTAATAGAAGAGAAAGAACAGTAAAATAGCAAAGGCAATAAGTTTGAAAAAGTATGAAAACTCAGAAAACACACCGATTTCCAGAGCTGTGACCTGTGCTTCAATGTGAAGTTGTAAACTACTGATTTGTAAACTACTGATCTGGATGACAATACAAATTTTGCCATTATGATAACGTTGAAATATTATGGTTACAGGACTTTGAAAACACCCGATTGTTGATTTATGCCGGATTAGAGAACGAAATTATGGATCCAAGGCTGGCGTTTGTCCTGTTGGAGGTTTCATAACATTCTTCGAAGGT
The DNA here is from genome assembly GCA_037974505.1 of Plocamopherus tilesii. Lineage (NCBI taxonomy): Eukaryota > Metazoa > Mollusca > Gastropoda > Nudibranchia > Polyceridae > Plocamopherus > Plocamopherus tilesii. The sequence goes on from JBBPCV010767406.1 coordinate 3,036, forward strand.
TATATATCAAGGCCTACTACTACTACAACTTATACTATTCCTCAGCAGACAGTTGACTTGACTCAGTTGCATTAGAAATTTACCAGAGTCATCTCCCTTCTCTAGTGATTTGCTTTTCTGACAAAGCCGAGGCCTCCTGAACGAATGCTTCAGTTTCAGTCTCATACTAGGCCATAGCGTATCATACTAGTGAATTTTTCAATGTTATAAAAAATTGAACGAAGAACATCGTTCAAGTGATATACTAGATTTAAATGTGACTCTTGAGAACAATGCTAAGAATTTCCTTGACATAAAAGAAAACAAATGAGAAAGTGATTTCTCATGCGTGTTATAAAAGAAAATGGTAGGCTTAGCAAGAAGAAAGAGAAAGATATTCGAGAATAATATTGGTCATGGTCATGATCAAGACGGGAACATTTTTGTTACAGATGGGAAGTTGGATGGAAAAGTACATCTAGGAGACAAAAGAAAAAGATGTTTGACAACCTCGCTTTCTGAACTGGCGAGAGGCGAACCAATATGAGAATCAGGACATCGAGTATTCTGTGAGGAGAAGTACAATGGAGAGCGCGGATAGCTCAGTGGTTAGTGCAGTCGACCACCAAGCTAAATACCCCATACCTCTCTTAGAATATTTAATTAGCCCATGCGTAGCAATACCATGGCTACAAGATCGTCAACATTAACGCAAAGGCCTACACATGGTGTAATGTAATATAATAGTATAGGATGTTACAGCCTGCTATGTATATACAAAGAAATAATAACTATTTATGATTGTAAAATACTATAAGATGATTTAAACTTCTCTCAAAAATGGGGAAAAGACTTGAAAGTGGCATTCCACTCAGAAAAATACCACTTAAAATATCAAATAAAAAGAATCTTACAGAATCAAACTGTTACCTACTATACAACCAAACCTTAAAAGTTGAAAAAAATGCGAAAAACCTAGGTGTTATCGTAGAAATTAAGCTACAGTGAAAATACCAAAACCCAGCAATACGCTAGAAAGCAAATGATCCACTGGCAATCCTAATACATTACATTTATTGCTGTCCCCAGCATGTTTAGGATACGTGCTGAAAAACAGTCATCTATCTGCTTATTTATTAAAGTATACTATATAATAAATGTATTGTGTGCAAGCATATGTATATATATATATGTATATATAACTCTTAAGTGTGTATATGTTTATATTATGTATACATGCATACATGCGTATGTGAGTGTATGTTTGTGTATGTGTGTGATATAATAATAATGATATTTAAAATATATATAAAGGTGTCCAATATGTATCTAATCAATTATAAATTATATACATTTACAAACTTTTACATATGCTATATTTTTTCATATACTTTAAAACGCCTGTATACTTTAATTACCCTTTTTTGGGGATGAATAAAGTTTTTGAATTGAATTGAATTAAATTGAATAAAAGTAATAAAAACCAGTCCTAGGTTACGGAGTGGGTATGGGATCCAATTTATTAAAACAAAAACAGATGATTTGGAGAAAATAAAAAAAAAGCATTCAGATTTGTAACCAACAACTATAACTACACATCAGATAGCAGCAAAAAAGACATGAACGAATTACAATGGATACCCCTCAAGGGAAATATAGCTGGAAATAAAGTTACCATTCTTTTCAGACCAATTAATGGCCAAGCATTATTCGGCTATCACCTAAAGAATTCAAAACGAAAATTGACCATACGAGTGAGATCTTGTTACATTGCCACCTTCAAGAGTAGATTATCATTTGTATTATATTTCCCCAGTACTTTCAGATTGTGGAATGAACTTCAAATCAACATAAAATACAGTAAAGATACAGAAGACATAAATGTACAACACAACATCTAAATACTAGATCTGGTTAGTTATTTTTCGGCGAGTTGACAAGAATATTCAGTTAACTGAATTTGACAGCTGTTATGAAGACTATGAGGAGGAGGGGGAGAAAAAGAAGAAGAAGGAGGAGGAGGGTGAAGAAGAGAGGACAGCGGGAGGAGGAGATGGAGAAAATAGTGACTTAATTTTCAAGTACCGTAACGATAAGAATTCTAGGTCGGCACGTCCTGTGGAAGACATGATTGTGATAGCCCTGGTTCACTCTTTGCATAAAATGTCTTACTATGCAAAACCTGTATGACCGTGTATTATATTCTAATTGTCATACCAATCATAATTATTCATGTTATCCTTCATCAGAAGCATGAGTAAAGTACACACATTTTTGCTCCATTAAATCAATATACATGTAGATCAGGATCTACATTATGGCGGTTTGTCTGGGTTTGACAAGACAATGTGTGTGCGCTTATGCAAACGCGTAAGATTCATGTTAGCACTATGCCTACTAGTACTAGAACTGGTAAAACAGCTAGGCACGACGTGCGTAAAGAACAAAAAGCATAGGCTACATAAACTGTGCACACATCAGTGCCTTTTTCAACGGACCATACACTTTGCAAATCATCTCTAATTCCAATGTGACAATATGTTACCCAGTCGGTGTATAATACTTGACGTGACACCGTTCTATGATACTATGATAGGCTCCGTTTCATTGATCTGACACGCACGCTTTATTTCTAATTTAGTTTGCATAAAAAGTGGATATTATTATTCTAAATTCCCTGTAAACGCAGCAGCAGCTGTGCAGTCCACAGCGTGAGAACACCTAATAAGTTTTCGGTGCATGAACGTCAGTGGTCTCACCATAGTGTGAGTGTGCCTATGTTATTTTGTGTGTCTGCCTGTTAGGGCCTATGGTCAAATCTAATACTATGTTTGAACAACAGAACACATAGATTACACTATATTAGTCATTTATTGTTCTGAATGTCGATGCATGTGTGTCTGCCCACCAATCTGCCACTATCAATGTTTTACAGAAAATCAATCCATTAATCAGCTTGTGTGTGTGTGCGTATGTGTGTGTGTGTGTGTGTGTGTGTGTGTGCGCGCGCGCGCGCTCGTGTCCGTCTCTTTTCCCACCATGTCTATATCATGCCTGACTGTTAGAATTACAGAACATCTAGCACCGGGTCACATAGAAGATGGACAGTGAAATTTGAGATAAACCAACAATAAACGATTAAAGAAAGCAGTGCACACGGGAAAATTGAAGAAAAACAGCATTCGAGGGCTGCATAACTATATTTTATTCCCAAACGGCCACGAATCGCTGGTTAGTAAACTGGAGTGGTCCACAAGTAACAGTCAAACAGTAGTACGGGTACCTCATAGTCTAAAGCTTGTGGGATAGACACTTATCCGTGCCAGATTTCTTTTTATATTAATATTAACGATAGTTACCGGTATTCAGATTAACCCGCCACCATGATCCTAGATAGGCAGGATCAAAAGCTAGTCCGATCGGAGAAGGAACTTGGGAGGGGGAATTTCTGTCAAAGATCCCTCAGCAGTTTGATTGTTTTTCGGGCAAAAAATAACGCCAACAGGAATGCTGGGGATGGGTTAGCCTAAATCGAATTATATTTATTATAATCATAACATTATTATACATGTAGGCCCAACTCGATCCAGAAAAGAAAGTATTTATGCATCAACATTCACTTCATCCAGTGCAGAAGAAATTGAAATGTTTTGAAACGACTTCCTAGTGAGAATATATTATACAAAATACAGATGGGGGTAGTATATGGAGTCACATTTTTAAACACCAATCAATCATTTAGGAAAATGTTCATAGACGTGCTACCAAATCATTGCAAGAACATAACTAAATGATTTGCCCTGTGTTGGAAGATAGTCTATTTTAAATTGCCAACACTTAAACACGGAAGAATTAGGAGGGATCTCATTTAGTTATGTAAGATAGTTAATAGTACTGATGATGTTTATTACAGATAATTTTTTAGCTTTTCCCATATATCTTTCACTTGAGGGGATGAATACAAAATAGATGTCTCAAGAACTTCTTCAACCTTGAAGCATGCCGGTAATTCACTTGTTCCAAGAACTGTAGCTACTCGGAACAAATAACATTTTATAGCAAAAGATTCTAAAAGTCTAAATTGTTTTAAAATTCAGTAGACATGGAACTCCCTGATGTTATATACGTATTTGATAATTTAGTGCATAGTTAATATTTCCTTCGTGGAATATTTATTTGTATTTTCTTCAAATTGTTACGTTTTAGATAGGGGCATGCATGCGCATGTAAGGACGAAAGCACAAAATAAGCCTCAAAACATGATATGATATTTGATTATCATTTCTTTTGTTTTGTTTGTGTTCAAATGTAGATAGGTTGTATCGCACCATATTTAACAAAGCTGTCAACTAACATTAACATTAACAATGAACAAGTTTCCTTTCTCATTCCTCTCCCCGAATCCCCAGAGTCCGATAAATACCACTCACTTCCACGAACCTTTGTATAAGCTTGACTCTCATCTAGAGAATGATTTAGAAACTAAATCGACTAAATATTAGTGTACAGTAAAATCATGTACTAAATCATTTATCTGACCATTTTCGGCTTTAAATCCTTCTTCAGACAACAGCATAAAGTAAAATGACAATAAAACAATAATTGCTACAATAAATTTAATATACGTAATAAGCTAAAATAGAAACAATAAACAAAAGACGCCTGGATCTAAAAAGTGAAAAAGGAAACTTAGGTTAGGCAGGGTAGGTATGTATTGGCTTGAACAGAGTACAAGTATAAGGAGTAGACAATCAGCTTCAGACACGGACATACATCATGATAGATGACAGAGCAGACAATTACTCCAATTTACAGAAGTATGGAAGGCAGAGAAACAGGGAAAGAAATAAGAATGCTATCATTATTATCTAAGTTGCTATATTATCGCCATAGATGACGATGCTGACGGATAGACTTAACAGATAATTGTGTAGAATCTTTCTTGTCTTACAGTAAGACAAACTCTGGATTCATTATTAATTGTATAGGCTCATTGTCCATCGAATAACTCGTAGTAGCTGTTCCAAATATAATTATGTTCCATATATATGTTATACAACAATTAAAATAAATAAGAGGCTGGCATCTCGACTCTATGTAAAACACCCAAACCAGTCAATAATTTTATTATGGACTACTCCGCTGTAACCCCTGCCTTACAGTTCATGAGATTACCAAGTGTTCAATAAAACAAATTGATGCGGAGATCAGTCTTCGATTTTTTTTAGTTGCCCCCTTAGCCGGGCGTGCCAAATGGAAAGAAATACGCACGTTCTTTGTGACGTCACGGTGTGCTAAGGATGCTTGGATCAATAAAAGCGCTTAGAGCTTACTTCTTCATTTGAATGAATTATTTCTGATCCGAATTCAGTGTCCTGTTTTAGTATGCCTACCTGTCTCGTCTTCTTCCTGTTTTGTTGGTGATCTTGAGTTGTTTTTGTTTTGTCAATGTTACTGTGACCAGGAGGCCTGCTATGATTTTGATGTTGTAGTTGTCGTCATAATCGCTGCTGCTGTTATTATCCTCAAAATACTCATTCTTCTTTTCCTTAACACTAACACCATCCCACTTCAACTTCCAACCCATCCTTCTTCACTGACATCACTACCTCAACATCTATTCATCCATCCATCCATCCATCCATCCATCCATCCATCCACTAACCTACCCACCCACCCAACCACCCATCCATCCATCCATCCATCCATCCACCAACCTACCCACCCATCCATCCATCCATCCGTCCATCCGTCCATCCGTTCATCCGTCCATCCCTCCATCCATCCATCCATCCATCTATCCATCCATCCATCCATCCATCCATCCATCCATCCATCCATCCATCCATCCATGCAACCTACTACGTAGGTCCCTCTCTAAAACTAAATAGTTCTCTTTTATTAATTTTACAAAATTCTCGACAAAAAGTATAAAGCCCATTTACACATTCACGGTTGAAAGCCGCTGGAAATTATTCGGACACATGCTAAGACGACACCAAGACATACCGGCCAAAAATCCATGGAACTACATGTATATTACACAAAATTTGGCAATCAATTTCAAAGGAAGACCATTAACAACACTACCAATAAATAGTACTAAACAAAGAGCTGTCCTATCTCTACTCCAACGTATTTCTAAAGACGAAGAGCGATTTATATCACCTAAGATCGCTAGCACAAGGCCGAAAGCGCTTGAGAGCCATGATAACAAAGATCATGAAGGTTGCTGAAGCGTCCTCTTCTGACGATTCGGGCGCGAAAAGCCTTTAAGTCAAGTAAGTATTAATTGCACCTTATTATAATAACAACAAAAACAACAACAGCAACAATGATAATAATAACACATGTAATAATAATAATAATAATAATAATAATAATAATAATAATGATAATAATAATGATAATAATGATGATGATGATGATGATGATGATGATGGTGATCATGATGATGATGATGATGATGATGATGATGATGATGATGATGATAATGTAATGATAACAACAACAGTAAAAACAAAACAAAAACACAGTACAAACGAAATAAAAACAACAACAAACAATATCAACGACAAACTACATCAACAACGGCAACAAAAATGGCAACCAAAAACGCAGATGATGACGAAACGAAGATCACGCCGATGATTTATAATAATGACCATTGTGATGATGATGAAGACAATGATGACGACAGCGACAATGTCGATAAGAATTATGACAATGATGATGTCTATGCCTGATTCGAAGATAACGATGATGATAATGGCGATGAGGACGACGGGGGCGGTGACGACAACGGCAGCGGCGGCGGGGGTGGGGGTGGTGGTGGTTGTGGCGGTGGTGGAGGTGGTGGTGGTGGTGGTGGTGGTGTTGGTGGTGGTGGTGATGACGATGACGACGACGACGACGACGATGATGATGATGAGGAGGATGATGATGATGATGGTGATGATGGTGGTGTTGATGATGATGATGATGATGATGGTGGTGGTGGTTGTGGTGATGATGATGATGATGATGATGATGATGATGATGATGGTGAATGACGACGACGACTACGATGATGGTGAGGATGAGGCTGAGGATGAGGATGAGGATGACAATGACGATGATGATGACGATGACTATGACGATGACGATGACGATGACGATGACGATGAGGACGGTGGTGGTAGAGGTGGTGGTGGCGGCGGCGGCGGCGGTGGCGGCGGCGTCGGCGGCGGCGGCGGCGGTTGCGGTGGTGGTGGTGGTGGTGGAGGTGGTGGTGGTGGTGGTGATGATCCGAGGATAAAGATGTGCTTAACAGAGGAGAGACGACCGTGAACAGAGACTGTCAGAAACCAAAATCCAAAATCAAAACGAAACAAAGTGGACTCAAAGTAACATATACACCATACACACGCGCGCACACACACACACACACACACACACACGTACACACACAATAGCCTAAAATCAATGTTGCTTCCTACTCCATTCTTTTTAAATGACGAAATAGTTTTAGTCTTTTTTTTTTTTTCTGATGGCACTGTTTGATGATTGAAGATGTCATTATGGTACAGACACTGAAGATCTGGTTAGTAGACCTATGATGCTTCTCTTCTTGTCTAAAATATAATTTTGATTTCGGTTACGGTAGAACTTTCAACAACATGGATTACAGCTTTACATACTACTACTACTACTACTACTACTACTACTACTACTACTACTACTACTACTACGACTACGACTACTATTACTACTACCACTACTTCTACTACTAGACACAAGTATGAGGCTAGGGGCTGAATTATAGGACGAAGAAATTATTAGATCTAACACACTAGATCCAG
>JBBPCV010767517.1:0-10851 GCA_037974505.1 Plocamopherus tilesii
CTCTCTCTCTCTCTCTCTCTCTCTCTCTCTCTCTCTCTCTCTCTCTCTCTCACACACACACACACATACACATACACTCATTCTTTCTATATATTTCTCGCTAATTATCCGTCTTCATCATCATCATCCTCATCATCATCATCATCATCATCATCTTCATCATCATCATCCTCATCCTCATCATCATCATGATCATCATCATCATCATGATCATGATCATCATCATCATCATCATCATCATCATCATCATCATCATCATCATCAATACCACCACCATCACCATCATCATCTTTATGATCATCATCATAATCACCATCATCAACAACAAGAAAAACAACAAAAGCAACATCGACATCTTCAAAATCATAATCACTACCACAGCTGCCAACACCACCATTAACACCACCACCCTCACCGCGACCACCCCACCACCACTACTACCACCACCACGACTACCATGACCATCACAACCATACCTCTATGATTATCACTAATACCACCACCACCACGAACACCTCTAACACTACCACTACCACCACCACCACCACCTCTATCATTACCACTACCACCACCACCACCACCTCTATCATCACCACTACCACCACTACAACACCTCTAACATTACCACTACCACCATCACCACCACCACCTCTATCATCACCACTACCACCACTACAACCACCTCTATCATTACCACTACCACCACCACGACCACCTCCATCATTACCACTACCACTACCACCCCCACCACCACCTCTATCATTACCATTACCACCGCCACCACCACCTCTATCATTACCACTACCACCACCATCACCACCACCTTTATCATTAACACCACCACCTCTACCATTAGCACCACCACCACCACCACCTCTATCATTAGCACTACCACCAACACCACCTCTATCATTACCACTACCACCACCATCACCATCACCTTTATCATTAACACAACCACCACCACCACCTCTATCATTACCACTACCACCACCACCACCACCACCACCACCTCTATCATTACCACTACCACCACCAACACCACCTCTATCATTACCACTACCACCACCACCAACACCACCTCTATCACCACCACCACCAACACCACCTCTATCATTACCACCACCACCAACACCACCTCTATCATTACCACCACCACCAACACCACCTCTATCATTACCACTACCACCACCAACACCACCTCTATCATTACCACTACCACGCCCAAATGGATTCCTCGGGGCTCTTTACAAAGTTGACAAACCTGGTGTGTGCTTTTGTCATTTGTATCATAATGTTCTCTCCCTTGTCTGCCAAGCAAATCTAATTAAATAACTATTTATGTGTGGTTTCTTGAAGCTCATTACAAATTAATTCAACAAACCAGGAACGTTCTAGCATCATGTATCACTTCAACTATCTTTTGCTGTGTGCCAATCATAGGTGATAATAACTTATTCTATTTAAACATGAGAGACAGCCTCAAGACATTCCCTAAGTAACACCTTATTTATGAAATGAATTAAGGGTTTATATTAAAACAATTTTTAAAAAGTGAATGTTTAAGTTGAAGGTAAAACACTCTTTTTCTTCTTTTTCTATCTCAACCGTCACTTAGCCAATGTCAATTTAAAGAATCCATAAATCTCTCTCTAAGTAAGTTGTGTTAAAGAACTGTATAGACTGTTGTGGATTGTTGGGAGGGACCGTAGGAATATCAATACAAGGGGAAAAGTGCCCCTTCTCCTTACTTCCTTATTTCATTCTCCAGACTTTCTCAGTCCCATGAGCAATGAAAGGGAAAATTCCTTGGTCATGAGGAAAAGCCTCTTTGATTGTGTTATTTTAAGGTGAACACAGACAAAAGGAAAATCAGAAACATGCCTGGATATCCCGTATCCGTTACCTGTACCTTATTCTTACTATAATGCTCTTTTAACAACCTAGATAGGAAAAATCCTCATATTTTGGTGTTCTCTAATTTCCTCAGGAATGTATGGTGTGCACCTCAAGTATAATGATACCCACATTCCTGGCTCCCCCTTCATGGTCAACGTGGCCCCAGACAGTGGTGTTGCCAGACAGGTTTCTGTCAGTGCTTTGAAAGACAAGGGTCTGCTGGTGGGTTACACACATTTACTTTGCCACATTAATATCAAAATGGTTTGACTGGCTATGATAAACCTAAAAATACCTATTATACAATTACTGTAATTTACTATTATATGGTGAGTGTTTTGGAAACAAGATGGAGTTGGCGGATATGTAAAATCTTTGAGCAGTTGTTATAGGTTTTTTGAAGTTCTGTTATGAGTTTCTTTCAAGAGCTGCCAGCTATTAAGGGGATTTTATTCTGGTTTTACGGAAGGAACATAGAGGTGGATGTGTTTGCCCTTCCAATTGACAGGAGTAGTGAACAGAGTTTCTAGTCTATTGGGTGTGTTCACTTGAATTTATCAATCAACAATTTGGCTAGCAGATAATGGTGTGTGAAGAGAAGGATCTTGAATGAAGGTCTTTGAATATGTTCACCTGACATTTGAAATTGATCATAGCCTATAGTCCAAGGTGTATTTTGAGTGGGCAAGGATGACTACAATCGAATGGAAATTACCTAAATTAGTTGTGTGCAAGAGTTTACATATTGGAATATTTTTCTTTTCTTTTCTTTTTTTTTTTCTTTTTTTTTATTAAGTGATTAACATTATTTGCCTGTAATTATACTTGCTTTAACTATAATGACACAATTTATATACCCTTTACCTGATAGGATGTAATATTTCTAATGAAACCTTTGAGAAATATTTTGTGAAAAGAATGTCATGATGTTTGAAGGATTTCTTGATACATTTTCTTCTTTGGCATGATTTAGAAAAAACTAATCCTACCACTATCACCTTCAATCCATTCTTCCACCAAAACATTTCATTTGTATTCCTGAACATTTTATCTTTCTTTGATTTATAGATTGACAAACCTGTTACATTCACTGTATCATTCAATGGTGCCAAGGGCACTCTCCATGCAACAGTCAGAACTCCCTCTGGAGCCCACACTGATTGCTTTGTTCAAGTAAGTACCGGTTTGAGAAGCAGCATGCATTCAATGTTTCCAACCTTTGTAGATTTTGCCTTCAGTCTACACTTAATGAAGCATATGAACCATTGTAAAAAATGTCAATTTGAAGATAACAATTCTCATCTTGCTTTATAATCATATCTTATTGGTGTACATCAATGACATTAATGATATTCCAGAACAATTATCACCTGGGTCAAAGATTCATCTTTTGCAGATGATTGTTTCTTATAATATCAGCATTGTATCTGAAGTGTTGAGTAGAAGAAGGCGGTGGATCGGCCATGTCCTTAGAAAGGACAAAAAAAACAACCCAAATATGGCCATGACATGGACACCTCAAGGCAAGTGTAAGAATGCTGGAACAGAGAGAACAGTCGAGAAAGAGAGAAAAGAAATAGGAAAGTCATGGAACGAGGTGAAGAGGATGGCCCAAGATAGAGCTGAATGGAGACAATCTGTTGGCACCTTATGCTCCTTCAAGAGCCATGAGACATGGAGTCTCTTATATAGGCAAATAAAATCAGCTAAAGGCAGGGACATCTTTCAAAATGATCTTTCAAAATCACACAATGAGAAAGCAAGTGTTAATCCCATAATTAATTCATCTATGCATTGGATACAAAAAAGCTGTCATACCATTTTTGTTGTTTTTTCTTTTTCTATTTTACTCCATGCTCGTTCAAGCTTTTGTTTGTAAATTGCATTTAATTGATTATTTATTTTTGTTTTGTTTCCATCCAAACAATATACTTTAACATAGGAAATGGACACTGGGATGTATGCAGTACGATTTATTCCCAAAGAGAATGGTGTTCACTATGTGGATGTGAAATTGAATGATGCACATATCCCAGATTCTCCCTTCCCACTCATGGTTGGATCCATTGCATCAGATCCTGCCATGGTCACAGCAAGTGGAGAAGGCTTGGAACACGGCAAATGCGGTGAGGATTCTAAAGAGATAGACATAAAATGCGATGGTTCCTCAATAATTAATCAGAGTTATAGACTTAAAGCTTAAAAGTTTCAATGTGTTCATTTGGTAGGGCATGATCAAAAATGTATTCCAAGATGTATAGGGTGCACTTTATTGCTACAGTAAGGTGATAATTTTTATCCCAATGTATTTGCATCCAGAAAATTGACTCCCTGAAAAATGAAATATTCCATTTCTGAACAGGAATGTTTGGTTTTTATTCAATCCATCAAGAAATGTTTATCTATACTTGTATAGTAAAGACTTAGTTTTGCAAATTGATCATAGATCCCTTGAATATTTCATTTCTGCAAAATTTACGAGTGCAAAGATCATGTTATGGTTTCTGTATTTACAATCTTATAGTTTTCGAATTGAATATATCTGAATAAAGGATAATGCCTGTTCTGATTTTTTTAGCAGAGTGAATTGGAAATCTTTGTTGTTGTTTTGGTTTGTTGTTTGTTTGTTTTTTGTCTGAAGTTCATGTACTGCTCAAGCATTTTTAAGCAGGCTTTACAATTACATAGTGAATAGTATGTAAGAGAGATAACCTTGCCTAATGTAATGTTGAAATTGATGAATAACATCTGTAGACGGGTGTTATCTTGAAGATTGCTATTCTAGAATAAGTTCTGCCTCTAAATTAAAATTGATATGTTAAGTCAATACATAAGTAAGGACTTCTTTAAAAAACTTATGCTATCTCAAGAGCACAGAGGCTATCACAAGAATTTATACATATTAGGCTGATTGGCCATGCGTTTGTGTACAAACTACAAGCTACAATGTTGTATTGGGTGCTCAATTTTGTTTCTCCCTCTCGGAACAATAAGTTAGTAAGCTTTTATGCCATTGCCCATGTCCCAGTGATCAGATGACGTCTAGATATAGACTTGAAAATAAATGAAAATGCATCTTGTTTGAATCGCAGCCAAATAAAATGTATGATTGAAAATGTGTGCATATATGGAAGGACATTCATTAAATATTGACTTGTTACGACAGATACAAAAGATTATAATGACTAATGTCATCTTTTTATCTCAGAAACTTGTTATGACTACAAGCATGAGCAAAGAACACAGTAAATTGTCATTGAAATATTAATATACATTTAGAGCCTAGGTTTTGGACCGTAATTTCTCTTATTTTAATGTGCATGTATCAACTGTTTATCTCCATTATTCATCAATAGCACTTTATAAAAATTCGCATGCTTACATTAATTGAATCAAGTTCGACTTATGCCTAATTTTATGTGTATCTAAAAAGAAGACATCTTATATAAATATTGGAATTCAAAGTAAAGAATTTTTTTTAACTCACCTGATATAAATATAGTGTATGAATTATTTGATATTAGTAACACTTATATAAAATAAAAATGACAAAGATTAGAGTGAAATTGAGGATAAGTTTTTTTTTAGTTTTTTTTTTTTTTAGGGGGGTGGGGGGGTTGCTAATAGCTAGCATTGATTTTTATTACATTTGGTAAAGTACTGGTAATACAGATTGAAAAGAAGAAAGAAAAGAATAATAAAAAAAAGAGAGTAGGGAAATATGATGCAGGTACTAAAAATAAATGTACGGGAAAATTTGCTTTTCAATTCAGTAGTTTTTGAGTGATTGTTCCCGAACTGCTTTGTCTCAGTAGAACTAAAATAGTTAGTCCTAGTCACAATCCATTACTTTATTTACACACTCAATGACACATTTTTTATCTAATTCTGATCAAGGTTCAAAGAACAAGTTTGTGGTAAGAACTGTTGGTGCAGGGTCTGGTCTTTTAGCTGTAATGATCGATGGACCGTCCAAAGCTGCCATTAGTTGCAAGGAAGTAGATGAAGGCTATGAGTTCAGTTACACACCATTCTGTCCTGGAAATTATTTAATCACAGTGAAGTATGGGAACATTCCTATTGCTGGATCTCCTTATCAAAGCAGCGTCACAGGTGAGTAGATGCACAAATTTCCAACATTTTTTTTCTTCTAGCCAGGTAAGAGAGATTTTTGCTTTTAATAAGATCAAGATTCTCATGTTGAAACATTGATAGACTATGAATTATACTATATACAATGCTGCCAATATGCAAACATCTGATTTTTATCCTTAAGATAGCGACCCAAACATAATTTGGATCTAAAGATGCAATAAGTCAACAATGAAAAATCTTTCCTTCCATTATATTTTTTCTTTATTACAAAACAATACACTCTTATTCGATGATTGCCTTTAAAGTTATATTCTTCAAAATGATTGTGTGAAATTTTTCTCTTGTATGAATATCAAGACTCATTGTTCTAGTTACTTCTGCTGTAATGCAAAACTTTACTTTTCAGGCGGCGAAGGAGGTGGTATTTTCACATATTTTATGCCTAATATTTTTTTTTTCATTTACACACGTCTTATTTATGTAATCTCACAACCAATTATTTCCTTTCCATTTCATTATATAAGCTATTATTTTGCCAGAGGTTTCCCTCAGTGATTACGTGCATTCTTTTTAATTTGTATTAAAATTTAATATTCTTTTGAGGCATCATTACAACATCATTTTCACCATTTTCTACATGACAAATACCAAACAAAATTACTTTGTTATAAATTTTATACAGAGACAAAAAAGTTTCATCATTTACCTTGACTGTTTATAAAAAATAATTTCAATTTCATTTTCTTTTATTAAACGATTTTTATTTGGACTTTAACCATCACCATAAACACAGTGTAATATAATAGACATTTCATTTCACCTTCACAAGGAGAATCACTGTCACTGTGTGAGACTTCTGGGAATATGATTTGTCTGTGCATATTTTATAACTGTTGCTTCATCATATTATGTATTCCTCTTCTCCCCAGTTATACTCATTTTGATAATCATATATGCATCTCACGTTATCATCTGGTAGCTTCATTCATCAGTGTATATGTATTTTAATTTAATTTGTCTGCCTTTTATTTATAATTTTTATTATGTCTGCCCTATTATGTTTCAAAGCTGCATGCCGTTTCGTGGCTATGATTTTTTTTTCCTCTTGTTGTCACAGAATATGATTTGAAATATACCAACTCATCAAGACAGAAACATTATACTGCAAATCATGCTTGTTGCAATATGCATATTTAGTTCATCAGTTTGTCTTGATATTAACTATACAGCAAAGAAGAATGATTCATGTTATAAGCATCTTGTATGCATTTTTCTCTAGTTCTTTGTGGCCATATTTAGAGGGGAAAATGTACATTTATATAAGAATTACGTGAGCAGGTCATAATTCAAATCAGATTGTTACACCAGTTTGGGGTTCAGCTCAACAATCTGTCCAGTCAATGATTTTGATTGATTATGAGAGGTCATTTCTTTTGAGTCAGAGGTTCACAGCTGTTTTAAAATAGCTATTGGCTCCCTCTCTCACTTGCCACAAATTTCTATGACTCTTATTGCTTTATTGCATTGCTTTCAGTTTTTAAATGTCTACTAAGAATGCAAATTTATACTTTTTGTTGATATGCATACACTTTTTGAGCTTTCAAATCCTCTTTATTTTATAGAATAACCTTCTCTTAGAGAACAAGCCTACCACTTTTTTTAAGGATTTTTTTCTCCATAGCTCAAGGGGTCTAAGTTGTTTTCCAATTATATTGGGTTTTTGGGTTTGTTTTTCTTTTGTACTTATGGGCACAATGACACTTTAGATTACACAATGCCATTTGACATGGATCCTTTCATCTACACAATATGTCATATTGTTTAAGGAACATTTCGATATAGTGTAGTGTTTCATGACTTCTGCAACCATAGGCGTCACTGGAAAACCATTTTCTTTTAATTCTTTATTTGTGTTTATTTGTGTATTTTGTGATGTTATCCATATGTGTCATTTTCTTTTACAAAAAAAGGTTGGGGATCTTCACTTCAATCAACTGCCGATGGTAAGCCAGTAGGCTTTGCACAAACAAAAAGCAACAACACAAGTAGATAAAAACCCCAATACACCAAAAAGAAACAGTGTTCTCTTATCCCATTATAAATAGTCCATTTTTCATATTTTTACAATTGTTACAAACCAGAGTAATTAAGATTCTATAATAAATGCGACATTGAAATTGTTGTAATGTTGTAAAATCCCAAAATGTAAAATAGGATCTAATTAAAAAGGGAAATTTTCAAATCATGCTTAATTTGTAGACTTTTGTATCTTCCTTTTTCTAAAAATTGAGAATCAATTTTCAAGAATTAGTCAGATGGTCATTAGTATACATGAATTGATTTGAAATGATTTCTTGAGAACACTGTTTAATTCCCCTGCCACGTCAGTAGACACATTACATTAAATGTCTTGTTGCCATTTCATCAGATGCCCCTAAATGAAATTCCGTTTATTGTTTTAAAAATCAATGTTTAGGCATTGTTACTGAAACAAAACTGTTTTCATGTGAATCTGAAAAGAAAAGAAGCATAATTCCATGACCAGAAGTATTTTTCATATATTTTTATGTTTTCTATTGTGCAGCACTCACAAAAGCTGTGAGTACAGTTCAACATGATTAAATAGGAAAGAATAGTAAGGGATATCTGCCATTTCACATCAAAGTGTTGAATAAATTAGGGGCATCTGTTGATTAATACTAAAAGTAAAAAGAAACACCTCAAATTCACAGCTTTAGGCTACGCCCCAGAGTATTGCACTTAACTGATGCCACACCAGATTCCAAAAACTGCAACATTCCTTTTAGATTCCAAGATTATTTGACACTGGCCTAGACTTGCCTCTCTTCCATTTTCACTCCCAACTGATACCTCACCTGAGTCCAAAAATCTGCAACATTCCTATTAGATTCCAATATTATTTTATGTCTGTCTACTCTTGCTTCTCTTCCATTTTCATCCTTTTGATGTACCATATCAAGGAAATATCCAAATGCTAATGGTAGAATCACATTCATAAGTTGTTGCTGCCTGTAGTATGCATTGTTTAATGTGTGTTATATATATTTTTATATGAAAATCCACATGTCATATAACCTGCCAAGCCCATGTAATAAAAATCTTTATCCTCCTTCATGTTGATTGATCATTATTGTGATCATTATTGTCATTTTAATTTATGGCTGCCCTTCCTCTATTCCCGTTGATGAATCAAAAGACAGAATGTATCAATGTTGTTTATTCCGTGGCCTTTTATTGTATTCTCAACTAAAAAAAATGAATTTCACATTGAGAAGATGCTATGATTCAATTAAGAGATCAAAACAGACTATTCATTTTTCTTATCCTTGTCTTCAAACTGCATTGAACTTATTCATTCAAATTTGTTTAGTTAATTCAATTTCTCTCAAGTAAAATCATTATGGTAAATTTCTAATGATAATCTCTGCGGATAGATCATTCTATAGAATTACTCCTTAAGCAACAGCATTAATTAAAAATAACAGAGGAATTTCATCGTGGTTATTTCTGTTTTCCTCTTTCATTTTCTTCTTTTTTGTAGAATTTCAGTCTCAAAGGATTATCCATTTTAACACATTTGTTGAGGTTCTAAGCTGTGATTGAGAAGAGCTTTCATATCTTTTCTTTTTTTTCCATTCAACTGTAAGTGTAATGATTAAATCACATAATGTGTCCAATCATGTTTCATTTTTACACAATACTTAACATCCTGTCTTTTTTTCGGGAAGAGTTACTCAACTTCATTAAAGCATATTTCAAATGATAACTTTCAACAGTTTTTTTTTATTATTATTATCATTGTTTTCTTTTATGTCAGGACTAAGAAGATAGTTCCATCCTGTTTATGAGTTTTCAGATCTATTTTAGTCTTCCCTTCCTTTTTACAGACGAGACAGGATGCTATGGACCTGGGGGTAAAAAGTCTTCGCATACTTTCAATGACCCTTCAAAATGGTCTCCTCTATTGCAGTCTCGACCAATTCTGAATGCTTCCCTACCTCTACTTCACAAATTATGTGTCTCATTCATATTGCTATCAAGCATGGATAGATCAAATGCTGATGCACATTTATTTCAAAGTCATGAAAATCTTCAAGACATTCCTGGAACATTTCATGATCTCCCCTTCCTATTTTTTCTTCTTTTTTGTTTCTTTGTTACACCCAAAAATACTGAGAAAGAGTATAAGATTTCTTAATATCCTCATGAAAATTATATCCATGCTTGACTGTGCATAATTAATTTTATACAATACTCTTTTGAATCTTTCTTTACAATTCATAACAAAAGTTAACAACCCAATGAACACTACTTAAGAACCTCATCCCCTGAATTACGAAATCTCATCATTATATACTTTATTTGTTCCCTTTCAACCATTGCATTTGTCACATCTGACATTTCCAATTCATAAATATAATCCTCTTCCCTTCTCATAGACACATCTTCATTCCATCCCTATTTTACTCAAAACAAAATCTTTCCCTCAACACCCTTCCTCCTTCACCCTCCCAAACCTTTATCTTTTTTGTTTTGACGGTTATGCACATTTGTTTACGCAGTAGGCTTATAGATTTTATACCTTTTATTTTTTTTTTTTACTTTGGTGGTCCTTTTTTCTTCGATACTTTCCAAAGCAAATGCCTGTATGTATGTGTGTATGTTTGTTTGTATGTATGTATGTATGTATGTATGTATGTATGTATGTATGTATGTATGTATGAATGTGTGTGTGTACATGTATGTATGTATGTGTGTGTGTATGTATGTATGTATGTATGTATGTATGTATGTATGTATGTATGTGTGTATGTATGTATGTATGTATGTATGTAT
>JBBPCV010767628.1:0-10849 GCA_037974505.1 Plocamopherus tilesii
TACTTGTCCAAGAAATTCAGCCCAAGGAAGTGTGCACATTTCTGGGATTATGTACGTCAAATCCCTCTCAAGGTAAACACATGTATTTGCTTGTCAGTTAGATGGAAGGAAGGAAAACACATATAAAGCACTATGTCTATGCCAAAAGATGATTATATTAGAGCTTTTTTTTAACCTGTTTATCAGTCTCCACCTTACAGATTACTGTGTACATATATATTCATTCTCATGTCTGTTGTCTCTGTGCATCATCCTTCTTTGCCTCTCAGTATCCACACTTCTCCTATTCATACAGTAATACTGGTGTCTTCTAAAGCAGTGGAAGAAGAACAAATCATGTATACAATATTCAGGCATATCAGACTTTTTATTAGGAAGAGGTGGTGTTGGATGTCTGTCTATAGTCAGCAGTGTATCACCTTTAAATAAATCTGTCTGTTTTCATCAGCAGTAGAAAAGAAAGGATCAAAAGTGCATGCCAAATCCCAAGACAATTGTGCCCTCTGTGAATTCGTCATGAATGAGCTGGAATCCATCTTGAAGAAGAACAGCACTGAGGCAAGCATTCTTTTTTATTCATGATTGTATTTATCATTGTGTCTGTAAAGAACTGGTGTATTCAATACTCTTAGACGTGCTATTTTGTTTTATTCTAGTCTAATTATGACTCATAAGATAAGATAGGTTGTTTCTAGATAAATTTCAATATACTGGTAGGTAAGCATGCACACATACATTCACACATAGTTATAAATATATTGCACAGTGTATTGTACATATATAGAAATATTGTATATTATACAAGCAATGCACCAAAAGTGATAAATTTATCAGTATAATTTACTTTGATATTAATTTTGAAACATGCATAGCTTATTATGAGCTCTTTTAGATGTAGGAACAAAGTTATTTTTGAATGTCTTTCATTTAGTCACTGAAAGCGTTGTTGTGAGTGCCGGCATTAAAATATGTTTCTTGTTGATATTTTCCCCACAAAGCTTAATGAATGAAATTTGTTGTGCTTGCTTATAACATTTTACATACATTGGTGTTCATATTTTTTTTAGCTATAGTTTGTGTCTCAGTCAAAGAATTAAAAGAGTAAAAAGTAAATTCTAATATATAAGTAAGATTGCCTTAATAGAGCAGCATGTATTTGGTACAGATCTATAAACAGACTGCAGATCTAGAGATTTATTCCAGAGCTTTTCTTTCTTTCTGACATTTGTTATGTACTATTGTTTGCAGGCAGAAATAGAATCTGCATTGAACCGAGTGTGTGCACTTTTGCCCTCCACCATCAGTCAAAATTGCTCAGATTTTGTGAAAGAGTACACTCCAATCATTGTTCAGATACTTGTCCAAGAAATTCAGCCCAAGGAAGTGTGCACATTTCTGGGATTATGTACGTCAAATCCCTCTCAAGGTAAATACAAGTGCTCTTCAGTTAGACCAAAAGAAGGAAAATACATAAAGCAATATGTCTATAGATATGTCAACAGATGATCAAATAAGAGCTTTTTTTTTTTTTTTTTACCTGTTTGTCATAAATGGAATGTTTCATGCAAGGTCAGTAGTGTATAAATTATGTATGTCTATTTATATTTAAATATCTCTTCTTTCTTCTGCCTTTTACCCCTAATAAGGTTCAATGTCATTATTACCTATCCTTGTTAATTCTATTGTTTTTTAAGTATTGACCATGTCAGCCTCAATCGGATCCTTACATCTCGGTTTTGGTCTCCATTTAGTTCTTCACTAAGCATATGTTTATGGCTTCTCTAATGCAGCTAATTTCTGTGCTGTTTATATGCCTTGATACCATCTCAGTATCTTGTAAATTTCTCCCAACTCCTATGTACTTTGAGCACCCATGTCTTTACTTGCTTGTACAGTTTTTGCCTTTCACTGTAACACAGATTACTTTCCTCAATATTCTCATGTCTGTCTGTTCCTTCTTTCTCATGGTCTTTTTCAGTAGTAGAGGCTTTGTGTATATGATCAACTTTTGCTTGAAAAACAAATATGAGCTTCCAAGTTTTTCAGAAAGTTTTACACATTTTTTTCCCATGAGCATGATGAAACTCTGCATTCTTTTCAGTGAGAAGGGACTTGAGAGTGGGCAAGCAAAAGACAGAAATATGTGCTTTGTGTATCACTGTGATGCAGTATGTTGACAAGCTACTGGTTGAAAATGGAACTGAGGTATGTTGCATCCTCCCTGTTGCACTTATGACACACAATGTCCCTACTTTAAATGCCATCTGTCTGTACTTTGGCCTCAACAAAGTTCAGCGTTCATATCAGGTCTTTGCCCCACTTTTCTAAAATTCTCTTCAAGCTCTTTTCCCCTATAATAATTCACATAAAAAGGCCTGAAACTGTTAATGGTGAGTCATCTTTTCTTCTTAAATATAGTAGATAAACTCTGAAAGAAAGAAAAGGAATAGAAAAAGAATGTTGGAATCGCAGTCAGTTTGAAAACGAGTCTCAAGTGGATAATTATTGGTGATTTATCCCTCCAGTTTTTAGGGTTGTTTTTGTTTTTTTTCTTCTTCATACTAAGGCCCCTGGAAATACTACCATTGTAGTCTTTACTTAGAAATGATGAGCTAGCTAGTGATACTGTTAGCCACTAATCTACACTTGACCTCTGTTGTAGTGACCAGTCAATAGTGAAAGCTGGTTGCTCCTATTATCTCTACCTCAAGGGCTGTCTACTGAACAGTCTAATTTCCTTGCCACTCAAGCACCAGCCTCCTAGATGGAGACCGTTATACTATGTTTTACAGTCTAGAGGATAAGGTATCTTCCCTCCCCCTCCTCCTGACTCACAGACAAGACACACCCAAAAGCACTTAGAAACTATGTCTTGCTTCCATGAGTTCCTTTCCTTGCTGGGCATTGAATGCTAGTGCTGATATGCTTAATTTTCCCTTGTTTCTGACATTTTAAACAATGCATAATTGATTTTTCTCATGATTTTTCTCTCTTTCTGACAGGATCAAATCATTGCCACTCTGGGGCAGGTTTGCGATTTACTCCCCGACAGCGATAAACAGATCTGTAACCAGTACTTGTCTTTGTTTGTTGACTACGTGATACAGATGATTGTTCATAAATCAACCCCGGAAGAGATTTGTAAAATTATCAAACTGTGCTCCAAGGATATGGTAAATGGTAAGTCATTTAAATAGAAAATGGAAAAGAGATCTTACA
Source organism: Plocamopherus tilesii (assembly GCA_037974505.1). Classification (NCBI taxonomy): domain Eukaryota; kingdom Metazoa; phylum Mollusca; class Gastropoda; order Nudibranchia; family Polyceridae; genus Plocamopherus; species Plocamopherus tilesii. Next base: position 3,220 of record JBBPCV010767628.1, read on the forward strand.
CAACTCATATCCATTGAACAGTGCTCTACATGCTCTAAAGGTGGTTCCCTGGGAGTCAATCCCTTGAAAATAACCACCTCAATTCTTGCCATACAGAGCAGTGTCAATTGAGGAGGTAGACTGTATCTTTTACTGTTTAGAATACTGTTTATTCGTTTTACACCTTGGTGAGGTCATCAGATTTTTTTCCTGAGGAAATACATCCCCCTTTGTATCACAGTGAGGGGATTTGAATCTTGGGTTTTGAGTTGTACCGATCAGGCTTCATGGCAGCACAGAAGATCTGCTGGCACACGATTTTGGGTCGGGGGCTATTTTCCACTCAGGCTAAATGTATATATATGTTCATGTAATGTATTTAGTCAAGACGAAGTTTACATTATGTGATTAAGTTCCAAGGGGACAATTGTTACGTATTTAAATTTAACATTTATCCCTTTATGTGATCGAAATCATGAGTCAATGAAGAGGATTCCGTTTATATGAAAATGCTGTTGTCATATTAATTACCTGTTTATATAAATTAAAAGACAGGTTTGCTACTAAGCGAACATTTTTTTATCATTTTATCTTAATGTATTTTGTTGTTCTTATTTACTATTTTTTCATGACAATAACTAAGGCACACTCTCTCTAACATATATATGCGCGCCCACACACACACACACACACACACACACACACACACACACACACACACTCACTAAAAGTAAATGTTATAAAAATTATATCCTTTGATATTTAATTTATTTATTGGAAAAAGAAAAAAAAAGAACATCGCACAGCATCTTACTACTAGAGAATAGTAAGCACTTTGAATAGAAATGGTTCTAGGTTTGTATGAACAAATTTGCGTAATTCATTGATTGATTTCAGGTAAAGTGCTAAATGGCTTCAAAGCTCATGCTTCTGTCAAAGATGGTCCACAGTGTGAACTATGTACCTATGTTTTCAATGCACTTGAGGGGTTATTGGAGGAAAATTCTACAAAGGTATTATTGAGTGAAGATTTGTTGAATGACAAAGTAAATTCTTCTTCTTTTTTAAGTTTGAAAATATTAAAAGAAATGCAGTCATAGTATATTATTCTCCAAAGTGAATACTTTCTTCAAAATAACTTTTTTTTTTCCATCATAAAGAATGAACTGTTTTATGTGAAATTCCCAGTATCATTTTTCAAATCAAGTATTATGAGATCTATAACATCTTCATGACTTATTGATTATAAATCAATCTTTTTTGGGGGGTTATTTATTTATTTATTTTTAAATATTTGTTTGTCCTCTTCACCTAGGAGAAAGTGATTGCTGCCCTTGACAAAGTGTGTGATCTTTTGCCTGAACAAGTCAAAGAACAGTGCATTCCATTCGTGAAACAGTATGCAGGCTATGTTGTTGATCTTGTGGTGAAAGGACTGCCTCCCAAAGAAATCTGTAGTATACTGGGATTGTGCACCAACAGTAAGACTTTCTTTATTACCTATTAAGATAATCATTTATGGCACTATCTTTATGTCATAGTAACTACACAAATGTAATGGACCTCACTTAATATGAAATTATAGGGACAGAGCATTTGTATACACTTATGTGCCATGTGATAGGTTTTTATGGGTGGTTGCTACTAATTTCAGGTTCCACACTGAAAGGCCTCAAGTATCAGGTTAAAGTCAAGAATGGCCCTGAATGTGAATTGTGTGTTTATGTCTTCAATGCACTTGAGAACATCTTGGAGGAAAACTCTACTAAGGTATTTGTTTTCAAATCTGTCTTTTAATTGACTAAGGTGAAATTTTATGGGAGAAATACTTTCATTGCATCATGTATAAAAGTGTGAAGATGTTAACAAAGCATGTTATTCTCTAAAATGGACACTATTTACAAAGTGGTGATTACATAGGTAGATTGAAGTGTGTTTAATGAAATTCCCAGGATCATTTTGGCAAATAAATTATAAGGACACTATCAATTTTCAATACTTTTTCATTGTGAAGAAATTTAAAGTCAATGGTACACATTGACTATGATCACCTTCCTGAAACAGGAAATTCAAGACTTTTTAATTTGACTTTTTCTCAAAGCATCTTTTTCAATAATTGTTGTTCTCTTCACCCAGGAGAAAGTGATTGCTGCTCTTGACAAAGTGTGTGATCTTTTGCCCGAACAAGTCAAAGAACAGTGCATTCCATTTGTGAAACAGTATGCAGGCTATGTTGTTGATCTTGTGGTGAAAGGACTGCCTCCCAAAGAAATCTGTAGTAAACTAGGATTGTGCACCAACAGTAAGACTTTATGTGTGTGTGTATGTGTGTGTGTGGTTGTGGTTTGGAAACTACACATTACAGTGGAACAGGGTGAAGATCAAATTCTAGGGACCCAGAATTCTGTTTCAGTTGTAATGTAGTAGACAGGAACATTATGCACGCTTTAATATCCTATGGTGGTTAAATTAAGTCACCCCAATTGCTGGTAGCCCATTGGCCTTCCCATATGCCAGCTTGATCTGTTGCATTTATTTTTGATTTGCCATGTGGAAGATTTTAAGCAATGGTTACTGAATTATTATTCTCTTTTCCAGGGTCCATCATAGTCTCATTACACAAAACGAAATGATAAAGGCAATATGTGTAGTAGTTAGAAAGAGCAGTGAAAGAAGACAGTGAATAGGTTTAGTGTCATGTATGTTTGAAACAATTGAATGACGAAAGGCCTTGGCCCACTGTATTTATCGTTAGTTGGTTATCGGCAGTGTGAACATACATTGTCTTAACTGTTTTAAGATGTTCAGTTCATTGCTATTTTGTAACAGTAACATTGAGAAATCATACAAAAATTTGGTTTTTTGTTGTTTTTTCCCTCCTCTTATCTACCTTAAAAGAGATATTATGGAAAATTCTCTAAGCCTTTGACATGGAAATTCAAAATTATTACATGCAACATTGTGTTTCAATGTGTGATTAGAGCATGTTTGCACAAAAATAAGTATATTTGATAAACAATTGTGATTTCAGGTACAATGCTGAAAGCCCCCATGTTCCGTTCCTATATCAAAGATGATACAGAGTGTGAACTTTGTACATATGTCTTCAATACACTTGAGATGATTTTGGAGAAGAATGCTTCAAAGGTATTTCCTGGGGATTTGTTTGTTTTTAACGTTCAAAGATTAAATATTTACAATTTTTATTTGCTTTTCAAAGGAGGGAATGCTTCTATGTGTCAAAGGACATTATTCCATTATATGAACACGTTTGAAAGGTTAAGTCTTATATATAAGAATGATGTGGTATTTGAAATTCCAAGGATCATTCCAGTAAATAAAATATTGCAGCATTTATAGTAGGTACTATTTTCACCATGATGAAATTCAAAGTCTTTCTTATTTATGCGATCATTTGTTTAAGTAGTATTTTCAATTTGAATTTTGTTTTTTATGTCCTCATTCTTTCCAGGAGAAAGTGATTGCTGCACTTGACAAAGTGTGTGATCTTTTGCCAGAACAAGTCAAAGAACAGTGCATTCCATTCGTGAAACAGTATGCAGGCTATGTTGTTGATCTTATAGTGAAAGGATTGCCTCCCAAAGAAATCTGTAGTATGCTGGGATTGTGCACCAACAGTAAGTTTTTGTTTGGTTTTATATTTTCCCCTCACGTAAAGAATCATGCATAATGTCTTCTCTGTGTTTCTGCTTTGATTTTATATGTGATTACTTTCCAATTATTTTTCTCATTCTCTTCTTCCTCCTTTTTCTCTCTTCTTCTTGCTCACCTCCTCCTCTTACTCTTTCTCCTCTCTCTTTCTCCTCTCTTTCTCCCCTTCTCTTTCTCCTATTCCTCTTACTTCTTCCTCTGTATCCTCTTCATCCTTTTATTTAATGCATTCAATGGATTATTATGACTTAATGTGCACATCTGGATTGTTATTTTTTTATGTTAGATTCAATGTTTTGATTTAATCTATCGACACTTCCAAAAAAGAAACCCAAAAAACTATGGCAAATCTTTTTATTGTTGTTATGAAGATATGATTTTTAACCATTGTGCTTTCAGGTTCAGTTCACCTTGGCCTCAAGTCTCATGGCACTGTTTCAGGGAATGCATTATGTGAAATGTGTGAATATGTCGTCTCCTTCCTTGGTGCCTATTTGACCAAAAATTCAACCGAGGTATCACCTTTGGAAATAATTTTGTTTTTTATCCGATTATTCCAAAGTATTTTGGGAAATATAATTATTTTGAAGCAAGATACGAATAAAGTATTAGATTTTATAGTTTGTTCCTTAAATTCTTATAGAAGCAATTTCATTCAAAATGACATTCCATTCAGATGTTCATTCAAAGTGATATTCCAGCAAATTTTTTTCATTTTAAGTATCACAAAATCTGTTTACTTCAGAACGATCATCCAATAAGATTTAATCTTTTGTATTTATTATAAGTTTTGCCTTCCTATATTAAAAATGATCTCTCAAAGCAATGAAATCTTTGATATTCAGCAACCCCAAATTGTAGAATATTTATTATACTGACATCCTACAGTCACACTGAAATTTTGGAAGTTATTGAATTTTCTCATGCTTATGTCTTTTCTTAGTGGAAAGGTAATTCCAAATGTTACAAGGAGAAAAAGCATAGTGAAACTTTAGTTCTAAAATCCTGCTGAGCATTGTTTATTTAATGTAGTATTAAGCTATGAACTCAAAAAAATATTCATTTCTTAAAGGTGCAAACATTTTAAAACAGAATGTTCTTTACTAACTTAAATTTGAGGTATGAACCAGGAGACAGTCTTATAAAACTGAAGGACATTTTCCATGCCCACAAATGGATGGGACTAGGCACTCATTTATCTTGCCTATCACATGACAAGGAAAGCGCACCCCCCTCCCCCTCTGAACACTCAAATTCCAAATTCATGCCTGCATAGTCAGTAATAAATCTGTTACCTTTGGCTTGGTGGGTGAGTGCCCTAACCACTGAGCTATTTGCACCTCCTGAGCTTGTCAGCACACTGGGACTTTTACTCATATTTCTTCAGTGCTTAAGATTTTTAAAGCATTGGAGGCTGTTTGACTTTCAATATCAAAGGACAACTGATTCACCAAAAAGAGTTGAAACACTTAATATGGATGTTTATTTTTTAGTGTCTGAAACTTTGAAATAATAATTCTTATTTCATATTGTTTGTGAACTTGACATTCAATTTTTTTTTCTTTCTTCAAGGTGGAAGTGATTTTCGCTCTCGACCAAGTTTGTGCTGTTTTGCCCAAAGATCTCAAAGAGCAGTGTATTCCATTTGTGAAATTGTATGCACCCTATCTTGTTGATCTTATTGTACAAGGATTACGCCCCAATGTGATTTGTCCAAAACTTGGAGTCTGCACTAGCTGTAAGATGTAACTTAATTTTGCAGTGATCAATATAGTGTTCATGTTAAATTTATCTGTAAAGAATTTTTCTCTATCCATCATGCTTTTTCCCCCATTTTGTCTTGTGTGTGTGTGTGTGTGTGTGTGTGTGTGTGTGAATTTTAATAATGTAAAATTGAAGTTATTGCTGGGAGAACACAGAAAAGAGCTAGATCTCTGGTTTAGCATAACTAAGATGTATGGTAGGCCTAAATGTATTCTGTTCCCCATTAAAAATGGTTGTTGCTCATGTTTGAGCATCTCAGGGAGACTGATATTTCTTTGCATCATTTTTGGGGGTTTATTATTTTTGTTTTTGTTTTTTTTAGTGACATTTCATCATCTTGAAGACACATTTTTTATTACAGTCTCACTGCCAAAACATTACAAACCTGTCAGAGACAGTCAGTTGTGTGAATTGTGTGAACTTGTCTTCACTTCGCTGGACAACATTTTGGAAGAAAATGCCACAAAGGTACAGGATTATTTTCTGTATTTAAAAGTTTTCAAATTAATGTTTTTCAAATGCCTTTTTAACATTTTTTTTTATAACAATTAAACTTGCTGAAGAAAACCCGCTTAATGAAATTTGCTATTTCCCTTCTTTGGCTGATGAAGAATAAACTATTCTTATTATTTCTATGAGAAAAATAAACCAATTTGTACTTGTCTACAATACTTTTCTGCCAGTTGTCCACAATCATTGAATTTGAATATTTTGGGAACATTGTTCTGTTTAACAATTAACATGCAACACTTTTGCTGTGACCATCAAGGCCTAGCTTTGTCCAGCTTGCAACCACCAAGTGTTCAGTGTATGCAAAACATCAAAGACCTAGTCTGTCCATGTTAATGCCAGAGATGGAGCACAGCTAAATTTTTTAAAATTTTGGTGTCAAACTCTGTTTGGATCAAATCTCAGTTTTGATAGGCAAATTCATCAGGTCTCTGAATCTAATCTTAAATAGATCACATTGTATTTATTTGAAACCTTAGAACATGAAAATGTGGCTGCCTTGTGCCATTCTTTGACATTCGTTGTGTAACAGAATGGGTTCTACATACCTTTAAAGAATATTTGTTGTGAATTCTTGTTAAATGATGCCAGCCTTTTCTATGAATTTCAGCATTTATTCATCAGGATTTCATCCTTGAAAAGAATTGTTTATTCTTTGTAGGATCATTCTATATGCTTTAATGTATAAAAGTGTATATTTAAGTCAGTGGATAGCTCTTCTGAGACATAATAGTCAGTTTTAAGTTGCAGCCATCGCATGGGGATTAAATTTACAAATTATTCATATTTTGTTACATTTTGATATCACTTATTTATTTATTTATTTATTTACCTTTACTGATTTAATAAACTCTACATCTGTATTTTACCTAACAATAGAAATCAAAGTTCATTTTTCATGGCTTATTTCCATCGTTTGTTTTCTTCTCATTTTCAAAGGCACAGATTGAAAATGCTTTAGAGAAAGTATGTGACCTCCTTCCCGAGTTTCTCCAACCAGAATGTACCCAGCTGGTAAAGACTTACACACCCGTTATCATACAGCTCCTCATGCAGAAGATTGATGGCAAGCAAATATGTGTCAATATTGGTTTATGCCAAAATGTGGCAGGTATAATCAAAATGTAATGTTTAAGTCTTTGAGATTTGTTTATTAGAAACAATTTGTTTATTATTTTTATTGTTTATATGAAAGTACTGTTAAATGTAAACATGAATTTTTTATTTAAAAAAAAAAGATTGTTTTCATATATATGTAAACAAAAGGGAAAGTAAATAGATCAAGAGCTCTAAAAATATCAATGCAGTATCAGACCATTTAAAACAATTCAAATTACTAAAATCAAATGAGAAAAGATGATGCTGCAAATCACACATTGGCACTGAAACATGTTCATTGTTTCTAAGAGGACACCAGTTGGTGTATGCAAGTTTTTAATCAGGCTTTACAAGTGTCATTAATTTAAGCAAAGTAATTCAATATTGAATTTTATAATCCATAGGTGTGAGATTCTTTTTGAATATTTATCAGCCTATTGTTACAGCTTTGTAAATCAGCAAATTATTGCTGTGTTCTCTTGTTGACTGAAAGCAAGCCACATCACTGGGTTTTTTTTATTTGTATTTGGGACTTTATACATGTCTACAAAATTTATTAATTGATTTCTAATATGTCGTCTTATGTTGATAAATATTCAAAAAGAAT
>JBBPCV010767738.1:0-15889 GCA_037974505.1 Plocamopherus tilesii
AATGTGAAGTGCATGTAGTTTAATCAGTGACCACCAATTGTGTAGTGTCCGGTAATAAACTAAATGATGATTGGCTGCAAAAATGGTCAATCAATACAGTAAGTAAAACAAACTGGCCAAGGTAACCACGACTTATTGTGGATAAATATTCCACTAAAACAAGTTTGATTTTCCATGTAATTAGTCAGCTGGAACACAAGAATGTGAATCATGTTATTTAAATGGAGGAAGAGATAATATAAACAAAGAAATATCACCACCTTGAACAACCAACCAGTCACTCTTATGGCTAATGATGATGGGAAAGCTCTATCTCTATGTACATTGTGAATGGAAAAGAATCATGTTTCCACCAAAACGTTTGAAATCATTTGCTTAGCCAAATTCATCAGTAACATTCAACTTCTGTTCCATATTAAGAAACGATGGTCTATGTCTAATGATCTGAACAGTTCCAGAACTTAAAGTAATGTCCTAGTCTTACCATATAACATAACATAGCTCATGACAATGCATTCACATAACCAATCATTTTATTGCTAAATAGTCATAGGAGTGGTCAATGTGTTGTCTTAACATTAGATCCATATCATTGCTCAGATAAATAGAAGGAAACACAATGGCCCTGGAATTGCCGTCCATTGCCGGAAGAAGGTCGGGCAAACACCCCAATGGAGGAGTCATTCACATTTTTCTCTCCTCTCGAAAGTTCATTATCTTTAAGATTCACAGGTAGGCAAAAAGTCGGAACTCAGAAGGATCGAATCCAAGCTGATTTAATCTGATCAGTCACACAGATTTCCAAATCTACTTGGAGGATTATCAGCCCTATAACAAGAACCTCTAGGGACCTGCAAATAACTCACTAGTCATGTGTGTCACTTGGAGCATTCCTCCCAGAGGCCCTATTCCACAAATCCTTCGCCTTGTCCAGGGCACCACTAACAACAGACTTCTTGCCATTGTCCCAATCTTCAATGTCCTCAAGCTGGCTTGACCTATCACGGTAACCACGAGGTTCTTCATCGTACCTGTCACCTAGAAAGAACAAGAGAGGATCTTACTAAATAAAAATCACAGAAACATTAGATGTGTCAACATACCAGTCACCATGATAAAGTCACAGAGGATCTAAAAACACCTTGTTCTTCAGGTTTTATGTTTAAACATACATCAGAAATGAGAAATGTAAATGACTTACTGTATTTTCCAGAGTAATCTGATGTATCACTGGACATTCCTACATATTTATCTTTGGTTTTCTTGGCTTTCCTCCTTTCTTCTCTCAAACGGTCATCATCTTGAATGAAGTCCAATATGTCTTTTATTTTGTGTCTCACTATGAATTGACAGAAGAATAATGCAAATTATGACATATGTTGATAATCTTTATAATGCTACATAATTATAACATAATGCAGGCAATTAAGGGCATGGGTGACTGGAAATTGAGTTTAGGCGATGAAAAATCGATTTTCAGTTTTTGTTATTTTTAGGTAGCCCAATCATTTTTCTTCATGTTTTCAGCGATAAAATACCCCTACAAAGCTTCTGTGATTTATCAACGATTTTCTAGTACTTTGAAATATACCAAAATTTCACCCATAAAATAACAAACATTTTCATACTCAAATGCTTGATTACAACCATTAAGTTACAAGACTCGTCTGTCATCGTCCAAACCTTGCAGGGTTCATAGATCACTGTGTGATGTCTACAGAATGGAAAATTCCATTGTAAACATACTGCTCTAGTAATTATGACACTACTATTTTTACTATGCAATGACCTCTGTCACGTGACAGCACCGATCCATCCCCCCCGCCCTCCCCACCATTAAGGCATGCTATGCCTTATAGCGATGCATTTCAAAGGCACTGTTCTTCACAGATCATTGCTCCAGAAAACTTCTCAACATATCATGGAAACAGAAAACAAATGAAACAATTAGAAAGACAGTCAAAGTTAATCCAACACCCTGTTGGATTGCATATAAAAAAACAAAAATTGACATTTTTCAATCATATCAAAAGGCATGATAGTTTAGAACGCAACATCCTAGAGGGGAAAAGTTGAAGGGAGAGGAACAAGAGGGAGACCAAAAAGAGTGGAAGGATGATATCAAATGTTGGCTGAGAAGGAACATGACAAAGGCATGATGGGTTACATTATAGGAAGAAGTAAAGTTTGTGTGTCTCGGCAGCAATGTCCAAAGAGGACTCAATGGATACGCTGGGATAATAAGGTAAGGTAGAGTATGCCTTATAGAAAGGAATATACTTAAATTCATCGTTACAATGTGACAAAATGTTTTACCATTCAGCCCCTGATCTTTTCCATGTTCATCTGTGAAGGTGTAATTTTCAAGACCACGCAAGTCATAAATGTGCTCCCTTGAACTTGTAACAACACGCTCTGATCCATTTCTCACCAAGTAATTCAATAAAATCAAAGACTGAAAAAAGAAGATAAAGGACAAATACAATCATAGTAAATAGAAATGAAAAATCAACTTAAACTTCCACAAAAATAAATAGTAATTAATTGCAAACACTAATATGTTGAAAAAAGTTTTCAAAAAATTCTCCACAGGGATACATCTCACCAGGACTCAAACAGACCAGCATTATATTGAATTACCATTGTCAAGTTATCACTTTGGTATTTCGGATGACAGAAAATAAAATTTTTAAAAATTCAGTACTACACTCATTACTTGCTTCTATTAGAAGAAATTACAATGAACCCTTTACATGAAAGAAGAACAAGGTGCACACATAAATTTTCATTTCCCCGTATCCACCTAAGACAATGCTCCTCAGGAAATTAAAAAATGGGGCTCTTAGACTGATCTCAACAGAAACAACCGAACTAAATTTACCTCTACATAAAAATTCAACAAGACATGTGTGTCTATCTTATTTTAATGAGCAACCAATTAAACACAGGTTAACACTATGTCATCACATCACATGTTATGTCATCATTGCACAGCTAAAATTGTAGATCTGCTTTTGTACATATAGGAGGTGGGGCAAATTTTGACCAATGGCTAAGGAAGTGTTGTGTTTAGGTGAGGGGAAACTAACTTACTGGCCTTCTGATGTGCCCAGTAGAACTGAGTGAGGTCAATTTCATCGTTATATATATACATAATGCTAAACAACCCAGGTAACCAAGACATAGAGATCATCTGTTGACATGACACCTAGACAACTTGCTCGAGCAAAAGCAGGGCTACTAAACACGATTTGTCCACCAGGTGTTGCTTCAGAGGCACATTAAGTCTGTCACCCTTCTGACATACTAGTCAATGACCCGCACGAGGTAGATAGCATGTTAGATTAATGGTCCAATAAAACATGTATTTGCTGGCAAGGTTTGGCTTGAAAGACATGAAGTCTATCAGCCTACTGCATATATCATGCATTGCCTAGACCAACAGGTCTTTATTTCATTAAATAATGCATCGTAAAATAAACCCAATTAAAATTAGTAAGATGATGACAATTTTAAAATTGTTATGACATTGCGCATCAAAGACGACCAAGTGATTATGTTGACCAAGTCCATCATCAAAACCATGTTCTTAGGCGGAGTGTGGTGTGCTGTTAGACTAGGTTTTTTAATAGAAAACATTCTGTTACCCATAAAAACCAGGCTCTTAGACAGCACAGACTTTTAGTGGAGACCACTGTATCTATAATATTATAATATTGATTATTTGACAAACAAATGTGAACTTTGCACAAGTCATAAATTTTTAATGTAATATATTCATAGATCATTAGACCAACAAATTCTAAGATAAATGATGACTGATATCAATCTCCCATTTCACGTTTTTAATGCTATCAGGGAAAAATATTTTTTCTGAAGAGTATCGGATAGATATCACTGTCATCTCTATCTTACCTTATATACCCTCCTCCAGTTTTTCTTGTTATCATGTAGCATCCTCTTCCAAAGCATACCCATGACTTCCGGAAAATGTTCATAGGTGAATGTGAACTGAGCAATTTCTTTCATTAGACTACCATGAGGTCCCCAAGCATCATCATTTGTCGCCTCACGTACTTTTATCTCTACATCAGAATAGTTCATCACCATGTTGGTGCTAGATGAAGGAAATAAGAAGAACATTTGACATTGCCAATAACTGGTAGACAATATATAATATAAGTTTTCCAAATAACCCAAAAGTTGTAAATTATGACAAAATAAATACTGCTAGCATTATTTGATCAAAAAGAATTTACAGGGTGATCAATTTCAAGTCCAACCCTTGGAGAATAGGGAAAATCCAATAATTACCTTCAGGAACAGTCCTTTAGTAAATTCAATACAATGCAGAGCATACACACTGTCCTTCACATACATAATATGTGCACCTGTCAATTCATATTTCCAAAAACTTTACAAGGAGTATCAACTGAAATATAGTACACCCTTGTATTTAAAACATACTGGCCTCAACTTCTTGAAAAGTGTAAGGATGATTTTGGTAACAGTAGCACCAGCCCTTTAAAGGTAATGATTAAAAATGTAAAGACGTTCTAGTGTACATTTACTTGGTATTATTCTTAAAGACAGATTTTGGGCAAAATGAAAAAAATTGCTTTTAACCCTCATACTATTACTTTCCACTTGGATCTAAATATCAGCCTACTTTTTTTTATCAAAACAAGGACCTTCTATTCATTTTCAATTGAACCATGTGCACTCACTATGAACATTTTCTCAAGGAGGGTTCAATTTTAAATGGATCATCCTGTCGTAAGAAATCAGTTTATCTGTCACTTTAAAGTTGCTAAAAGAAAACTCATAGAGTTACAGAAGAAATATAAACAAAAATAAACAAATAAACATGTTTTTTTTTCTTTTTTAAGTCTACCTCGTCATCAATAATTGATATAATTACAAAATGGAAGTCATTTAGATTTTTGAGGAGAGAATAAAAATTTAAAAATGTAAAGAATATATCCATATAAAATCAAACATCATGTTTCAGAAAAAGAGTGTGTAAGAAATGTATTGTCACACAAACACACTGAAGTGGCTTTTCAGACCTGAGTCCGAATAGCCACCCGTGGGTATTCGAACTTGAGTCACACATTGTGATGGGCACTGTGCTGGCTGTTCAGGACGCCAAAGATCACGTGAGTGGCCACTGAGAAGACTAGACAGGTCAAGGGAGTCTATAGATTTGTTAATTTTAGCATTTTGATGTGAAACATGTCTCACTTCTCTTTTGTGAAATTGGCTTTGATCTCATTAGCACTGATGTCTTGTCGCAGTCAGTGCTCTGTCTCATGTATTATGACACTTGTATTATAACACCTATACAGTGGAATTGGAAACTAACTACTATTCACCCTCCCCTCTGACAGCACATATACCGAAGTCCTTCTCCTAGTACTAGTAGAGTGGCTGACGTACTCCTCTCAAGTCATCTGCTACATCCACATTTTCTTATATATATTGTCGACACGCTTTGGCCAGTCTCTCTTTTTTCTCTCATAATAATTAGTAAATTAAATCCTCTACAGCACTCTTCTCCTTCCCACCACCGCCACCCGGCTGACATATCAGTCACTGGAAGCCAAACAAACCCCCAACCCGCAAACCCTTCCCCAACCCCCTTTTTTAAACATTATAGTGCAGTGTACAACAGAGTAGCTCATCACCATGTTGGTGTCGGATGAAGGAAGAAAGAAGAACATTTGACATTGAAAATTTCTGTATCGAACCTTGATTCTTGCTGGCTCATATTGATTGGAATATCAATTAATAACAGCTCTGACAGTATATAAAGCCTAACCCTAACCCTCTTCCTAATCCTATAGATAACAAACCTTAACCCTAAACCTAACTCCAACCCAATCCCTAACAAGATTCAGCGAGCTAGATATTGTACTCAACTTCAGACCTCACTAATAATAACAAACAAAATGACGATAGGCCCTTCTTATCACAAGGATTCAGGTACGTCAAGGTTAGTTCTTGTCAAACGGTAATTATATTTTTATAGAAAAGTATCTGTTTGTTATAATATGTTTTTGGGAGCGGGGAGGTAGTTGCATTGCGGACCGGATACGACAAAATATTCATAACGTTGAATGTGGTCGTTATCGAAAGAAGAGAACTTGTCTGTCATCTGGTTTCTTTTTGTGTAGATGACAATGTAAGGATTTGAATAGAGAGATATTTGAAAAATGTATGTTTTTTGAAAAAAAATAATTATACTACCAATCCAGTTCAGTAAGTCTGGATAGATTTAGATTTGATAGAGACTAGATATGAAGGATTAAGGTTACTTGGATTATTCACTAACTTAACCTTAACTCTACATAATCCCAAGATTCGGCACTCTTGTACTTGGAAAAAAATTGACTAAAACCCTTACCCTAACCCCAAACCCTAACCCTAAAACCCTAACCTTCAATTTTTTTCTTAAAATGTTTGGCAACTTTCTAAAGCAACTTTCTAATTATTTGGCGAAGACGCCAGAAAACATCTGGCCACGGTCTGCCTTGCATTTCCACAATGGCCACCATGTAAACAACAACGGGACCGCAATTGTACAAGAGAGCCCATCATTTGGCTTTTTTTTTCAGTTGTTTGCCTTTGTTCCCTTTTTATTTCTTGCTATTAACTATTTAGTTAACAATAGGTAGGCCTATCCTTAATATTAGCGATCCTTCTACTCTAAGCACATGTATTTAAGCAGTAATTGACATTTTTAGCGTTTTTCACATGTAGATCTGTAGGGTCAATATGCCATTCATCCTGTCAATTGCTGCATAGGCATAGCCTCCACTTTGAAACTAGACATACAGCCTACCACCCCTATTGTCATCGAATATCTGGCAAAACTAGATCAACTTTACACAGGTTAACATGCAAACCTACTAGATCTAGAATAGTTACTTAATTGTCCCATTAACAGGAACGCTCAGCGGACAAATGAAGTTTGTCAGCTAATTTTATGAAGAAGTCTAGATCATGGAATTTTCATCCCTTCACTTTCAACATAGGCCTAAGTTGTGGGGGGTATGATTTAGCTACAATGTCTGTTCCATTGATTCCTTCTGATAACACGGTGAGCAGGCAGTTTCAGTTACAATTCTTATGCCTGAAATGTAAAGATGTCTAATGTCTAGATTTAGTCTATGTCAATGTCTATGTAAACTTCACTCACTTTGGTGTTGGATGGTGGGCGACCAAGTTCAAACTTTCTCTTCTTTCTCAGTTGGGCCATACGGCCACCGGTGGCCCTGCGCTTATGCCACTTATCACGTGAAATACCTGGGGAAGGAATTCCATCAACCAGTCGACATTTATCAAGCAAATCAAGAAAAGCAACATTGTCAAATCTACGAACATGTCTTCTAACAAAATCTAGATAAAAGTATAGCTCTTAGTCCTGCGAAAATCGAGCAATATATAAATGTTCCTCTCCAAATTCATATGATAACACTTGTTGTGTTCATTCATAATAAACGTCTCTTTCATTTTCATCTATTTGTGTAGGTCGATTGCACTATATTTTAGAGATAATTGTGGATATTTATCAGCAATGGAAAAACGTCTACCTACCCATGATGGCGGCTTGTCGGAAAAGAACGATTCTTGTTTAGCACTCTTAACAAACCGGAAGGAGAGTCTCAGTCAAGGGAAATCACTGGCAATCCCTCACGCACATTCATTATTGACAGGTCTTTTTCCCAAAATGCACACAATGTAATGTTCAGGCTGTACAATGTATCTCACGACAGAAAATTACACGTGCATGTAGGTATATATCTACATCTACAAAATGCAAAAACATTGACAAAGAACAAAAACCCGCGAGTTTCACAAAACATAACAGGCAAAAAGATCGGAACCCAAAGCAAATGCATGAAAGACGCTATAATGGAAATCTTGTCATGAATACTTCTTAATAAAAGCTGACAGACTCAGTCCACTGAACATTATTGTCAACGCGCCGCTAAAAGTAAAAGTTAGTATTTACATGTTAATGTTATATGTTTTAGATTTTGTTTGAAATCTTCTGTATCTTTACTGCACTCTTCACTGACTGGCAATTTATTCTATAATCTAAAAGCACTAGGGAAGTATGAACATAAATGATTATCAACACTAGAAGTAGAAGGTGGCAATGTAAATGTTTGAACACCAGATCTGGTATGATTATTTTTCATTTGAATATAATCATTCATTTAGCTGCAGCATTTTTAACCAGACTCGATACACTTTAGTCATCGAGTCGGAAATTGCTCAAAATGATAGCCATTGGGTGCCTGAAGAAGAAAGGTCTTATAAGTGGCCACTACACTTTAATATTAGGGTATATCGCTTTGTATTGATCAAGACATCGCGCATTGGCAAAACGATCACGTTGCTCGTCTATTATCTGGATCAAATAAAATCTGACACTTATGTTTTAGCGGAATCGGAAAGAGATGTTGGTGTATTGTTCCACTGTAAACTGTAATAATATTATATAATAGGCTTTTTGCGTCAGTATTGACGATCTTGTAGCATCGTCATTGCTACGCCTAGGCTAGAATTGTTTTTAGAAAGTATGGGTGCCCAGCCACACTCTCTTCCCCTCTGATCGTTGCCTTTTCTTATTGAACTCAAGAGTAATGAACGAGTCAATAAGTCTGAGGTAGGAAATGTTGTACGGGTGACTGGTTCGAAAGAATTGTTGGTAGGAATTTAATTTTGCCAGGGTGGTGGCCGATATGGCCTGCTCTTTTCGATTTTAACCACCGAGGGTTCTTTTACATGCGCAAAGGCACATGGGACCTCCTAGTTTATCGTCCGTCTCCGATGGGACTAAGCGCTCATTTTTCCCGCCTACCACAGTAAACTCAGATTTTAATTCAAGCCTGCACAGTCAGGAACGAACCCGCGACCTTTGGCTTGATGGTCAAATGCCCTAACCACTGAGCTTTCCGCGCTCAAGGCGAGCAATAGGGGTGAATTTTCTTGCCTAAAAAAAACCCACATGCCGAAGCGGGGCTCGAACCCCTGATCTCACGGATTACAGTGCAATGCCTTAACCGTTCGGCCATCATGCCATACCATTCTGTATAATGCTCAGGGCGAGATATCTAATATCTCTGCAAAACCTGTAACCAAGCGTTAAATGAAGATCAATAGCAGAGATGAAGTGAAATATGTGGAGAACTGTTCCAGGAAAGTCAATAAGACAGGGGCTTTGAAGCTGTAGAGAAGATTATTCCTGGCGACGAGACACAGGTCTACATTTACGACCTAGAGACAGTTTTGCATTTAATTTAGCACCTAGAGACAGCTTAACAATTGGCTAAATGGCTGTATCCAGATTTGTCAAGACTGAGGCGGACTTAAGGTCTTTTAAATGTGTGTATGTCAGCCTTGTCAGACCTCAGTTAGAATTCGCAAACGCAGTATGGAACCTAATTTAAAAAAAAGCACATTGAGACGATAGAAAACGTGCAAAAAAAAGAGCAACAAAGTTAATATAAGGTGTGCCATTTTTGTTTTCCTTTTGCAAGACTTAATATGTTTCTGACAGGCCAAAGATTTCACACTCTTGAAGATCTCAACAAAAAAAAAAAAATTAAAAAATCGCAGAATGCGAAGAGGTTCATCCCGAAAAGAGGAGGAGCTGTTTGTATCTCAGCCTCCAAAGGCTCGAACAACGTTGTATTTCGCTTCCTTAATGTTCAAGGGGACTATCTTGAAGGCGACAACGAATAATACAATTTGGGGTAAGCGGTTATTTATTTTATAGGCCCAGGCTCATTGTTAACAGAAACATCTAGACTGATACTTAGTTATGACAGAAACATCTAGACTGATACATAGTGATAACAGAAACATCTAGACTGATACATAGTGATAACAGAAACATCTAGACTGATTATATAATCCAAAGTCTCCCCCGTCTCCCTCCAAAAAGTAGCCCAACAAAAGCAGAGCAAAACAAAATTCGTAGCCGACAACTATAACTACACTTTATAAGAAAACTAGAGAGATCCCATTAACACTTACAATACTGGAAAGAAGATGACGTCTATTTGAACATATCTTGAGACAAGACAAAATACCCCCATGCATCGGGCAATGCTGACGTTCCTTCAACAAGGAGGCACAAAAGGGAGAGTCAGGCAAAAGACATCAATAATAAGTACAACTAGAAAAGATCTGAAGAAAATATATCATAAAGCCGCACTCAAGTTAAAGACGACTAAGGGCTTAGAAAAATTGCTGTAAATCGGACGGAATGGAAAGACATCACAAGACAAATATATGAAGCAGCTCAGGTGGAATATTCGGACGACTATTCTACGCAAGGGCTTTAAGTCAAGTAAGGCATAACTAAACATCAGGTAACACACACATAAAACCCCCAAAACAACAACAATAAAAACATGAACAAATTGCAGTGGATACCTCTCAAAGAACAAAGAGCTAGAAATAAGGTACCCATCCTCAAAAAGGCAATAAATAACCTAGCAATATTACCACTTGAAACATTTCAAATGAAAAATAGTCATACCAGATCTAGTACTCAAACATTTACATTGCTCATATGAAACGAATGAAGAGAAGCTTAAAGGCGTTGTTATAGATTACTTTTATTAGGAATTATATGGGGTGAATGTGAAGGGACAGGCAGGCAGACGTGTAATGTAAGATGGCGGCATAAACGTATGGTAGGAACACGGAAGCAGCAAGAAGAGAAAAGATGTAGAGAGGAAAGAGGACAATGAAGATAGAAACATGTAACATAGGAAAGCGGTGGGGAATGGGAAAGGTGTTTAATATATCATAGTATACACATGCTTAGTGAGTATTCATAATCCAAGTTTAGTTTAGCGTTTTAGTTTTCGAGCTAGAAGGCGATAAACCTTTAAATTTAGGTACGAATTGAATGTTACCAGGGTGGCGGGCCGATATGGCTGCCAAAGGAAGAGAAAAAAAAGTCAAACAAGCTAAGATGGTAATGGTATTGCTGTTGTAATTTTCATTCAGTTGTTTATTTAAATCACTACTTTTTGATTTATGGATTGGGGGTGGTTTTAGCTCTAGTACTTAGTGCTTCTTCTGTCCTTTGGTTAGAATTGAAAAGAGCAGGCCATATCGGCCCGCCACCCTGGTAACATTCAATTCGTACCTAAATTTGTTTCGAACACATCCACCCCTACAACCTCTTGTACATCAGCCTTATTGACCAGTTCATTACTCCGAATCCAAGAAGAAGAGGTAAAGATTAGAGAGGAAGAGAGCATAACTGGGCATCTATACTTCTCTTAGAATAACATTATCCCAGGCGTAGCAATATCATTGGTGCATGGTCGTCAACATTGACGTAAAAGGCCTACAAATTATGATATACATCTTACGATGCTTTTTTTTTTTTTTAAGTTTTCATGTTTTACCTAAATAGAATAATTTTCAAAATTTTTTTTTCATTTTCTTTTCTTTGCAAGAATAATAAAAAAAAAATTAAAAAAAAAAGGAAAATCAGTCCACAGCCTAAAAAATGCCCCATTTCGAGATGGACTTCTCTTATGCCACACTGTATAAGTCTAACTCTTCTTTCCTCATTTAGAGACGGTGAACACAGACTGTAAGGACTCAAGCACTTAGTTGTTCAACTTCAATTATGCATGAATGAGATGGCTCATCTGAGCCCTACTAAGATGCTTTCTTCAAGAAGGAAGTGTGTGCCTGCCTGATCTGACTTTGTTCTTAAGTATGCATGACGTCCAGCTGTGGAAATGCTATAATTGTTAAATAAATTCAGTAGTTACAACTTAAATTATCTAGTGCATGTCATCCAGCCGTAGAAATGCTGTAATTGTTACATAAATTTAGTAGTTTCAACTTTAATTATCTAGTGCATGTCATCCAGCCGTAGAAATGCTGTAATTGTTACATAAATTCAGTAGATACAACTTTCAATCACATCTACCTGATATGAGCTGTTCCAACAAAAAATATAGAACATAAAGAGCATTTCATAAAAGTAAAAGTCCTTGTTGTCTCTCTCCAGTGAGTCTCAGAGCAGGTTACAAGAGCGCATGGCATATTACGATGCCAATATGTATGCTTTAGAAGCAGGGGTGGCTCAGTGGTTAGAGAACTTGAGCGCCAAACTAAAGGTCCTGGTTTTGAATCTTGGTTGTGCAGGCTTGAATTTGAAATCCAACTTATTCAGGCCTTTTTCCGACTACCTCTCCTGTGGTAGGCAGGATAAATTAATGCCTAATCCTATCGTAGGTGGATGATAAACTAGGAGGTTCCATGTGCCTTTGCACATAGAAAAGAATCCTCAGTGGTTAAAATAGAAAAGAGAAGGCCATATTGCTTAGTAAAATTCAATTCCTACAAAAAAACAAAACAAAATAAAATCCTTTTCATTTCATACTTCAACAACTTTTTCTACCCCAGACTTATAGATCCGTTCTTTACCCTAAATTCAAATGCAGAAGGCAAACAGCAGAGGGAGAAGGAGTGCAGCTTGGCATTCACACTCCTCTTAGAATACTAGCCGAACATAGTAATAACATCACTACAAGATCATCAACATTGATGAAAAAAGAAAAAAAAAAGTTTTGTGCGCATTGATTCTTTTGAAAAGCATTCATTTTTACCTAAATCATTGCTTTTACTTACCCAACCCCCCCCCCCCCCCCCCAGCAAAACGATTAAAATAAAAAACAAAAAGACAAAAAACAAACAGCACCCCCCTCCCCCCTTTCCAAAAAACAACCCCCCATCAACCCTCCCCCCAAAAAAACCCAACAAACAAACAAAAAAAAGACAAAAAAACAAAAACAAAAACCAAAAAACAACAACAAAAAAACAAACAAAAACACAAAAAAAACAACAACAAAAACAAGAAACAAAAAAACAAAAATAAAAACAAAAACAAAAAATAAGAAATTAGAATATATAGGTCTACATTATGTAAGTGATGAAAATCAGCATGTCCATGTGTTTGGATTGAGACTTGAAAGAGTATCATATAAAGGGACATTGAGACTATAATAAAATACATTTACATGTACATACGTGTACTCGTTTGTTCCTGATTCATGGCATCAGAGTCAGAAAAGTGAAAATGTTGGAAAGACAGTCGAAAAGCTAAAGCAATCTCAAAACAATGTGAATGGTTAAGTGAGTGTTTCAGAGAACAGGCGGCTGCTATCATTAGATAACTCATATAAGACTAGGATGTTTACTAGATTTTCTTCATTTGATAAAAGTTTATATGTGAGCAATTGGTTGGTTGAATGTTAATGTGTGACGTTGAGGGCCAGTTGATATGGATTTGGTCAGTGGACCTCTGCAGTTGCTTCAAAGTTTGGGATTACGCAAGTCATCATGGAATACACATTTATAATGTCCTTTTTCTTAGTAAGATGTCAACAAAATCTCATTAAAATGCTGTCTAAATTTGAAAACTTCAATTCAATTTTGCAAATGGGAATACTTTTCGACTCTTTTACTTTTATTTATTGATTATTTTCTCTTTAGTGTTTAAGAAATCGTTATTAATCATTCATAATTCATGAGTTTGAGCTCTTCATGTAACTAATAATGTCAATGCCTTTTTAAAAGGCATCATTGGTTAGTTTCAAATTTCAGTTTTCAACTCAAAAGAATCCATCAGTCAGTATGTGTGTGTTAGAATAATGCATGTGTGTACATACATCTGTGTGCTTGTAAGCACAGGTGAGGATAACATTGAGGTGGTGGTTATTTAGTTTTATTTGAAAACATTGTAGACCATTAAAGAAGCAAACATTTTTCTATTGAATGGGGGATTTTTTTTCTTATGAATACAGTACCTCAAGATGTAACGAGATCCTAGACAAGCTCAAATAATAGCCAAGATCTCTGTAAATTCAAATTGTTGGGAAAATGATAGAAAAACTGTATTACATGTAGTTAGATCTAAAATCTAAAGAAAAAAAGGTACCGGTAAGCAATTATTGCTGCTCTATCAATGATGTAATTATATCTATAATTAAATAGTGACCTGCCAAGATCTTGGCCATGAAAGCAGCACATACACATACATTCATACATGTGCACAATTGTCATCTGTCATGAACCCCTTTTGTAATTATATTTTAAGTCTTGAAACATGGTATGCCACAAGCTCGGGGGAAAAATTCATAATTATCTTACTTTAACCTAGGCTGCACATTTTGTATCTCACATGCGTTTTCATTACCATGATGACAGAAAAATTAAAAGCTCTCATTTCTTCAGGTCCCACTGTCTTGAAATGAACAAGACATTGACATAAATGATTGCACCATGAATGGCTTTTATTTTGCTATTTTTTCTTTTACATTTTTGGCCATTTTAAAGATATTCTTAATCTCAGAGGTATATCGTGAATGAATGGCACATTTTTTATCGTCTTTGAATAAAAAATTCATTTCTTGGATCATGTTTACGTATCCTTAGAGTCGCAATAAGTTTAATTCAAATACGTTTATTTTCTCTTTACTTTAGAAAAATTCCATTGTTGACTGAATGAATTGATTGGAGCAAACTATTTACCAACAGTGATAAGGTGGCTACAGAGAGGAATTAAGATGGAAAGAAGCAAAAATAAAGGGTGGCAAAGATTTGAAAATCACTTGCTGGTGTGATGTAGGCAGGCAAAGATATCAAAGCTCCAGTCAGATGCTTAAAGAAAAAATTGCATATACTAACACTAGACAAAAGTGCATTCCACATGGCGTGAAATCGATTTTTTTGGAATGAGTTCAAAATAGCAAATCCTGTGGAATTCAAATTTTAACACCCTTTTGTACGAGAGAGCCGTTTCATAATCTTTACATACTTTTTCATTACTTTTTGACCAATAATAAAGAAAGCTTTCTCATAAAAGTATACATTTTGTGATACATCTTGGCAAAAACACATTTCAATTGGTTTACAGCAAAGAGTATTTTTTTCCAACCAAGATGGTTTAATTGGGGAAACAAATTCAAACAGGCCTATTATGTTGAAGGCAACCTTCCTTGTGTTTGCAACACTTCAATAAATTTGAACCTGCAAAAGCTGTTTAGTCTTAGATCAATGTGTTGGTCCCACTGATGTGGAATTTACAACCATATGTTCACTAAAACTTAATATACCTAAATATACTGTGTAGGCCTAGGTCAAATGATTTTGACTGTAACTTTTAATTGAGACACTATTGGATTTAATAGAGGCTTCGTTTATCAACTCATTTAAATGGAACCCATTATGTAAACCCAAGACGTAAACCTTTGAAAATTTGTCATTTTTCGCTTGAATAATATTTTACAAAGGGTATGATGAAAACTTTTTTATTCAATACAATATTCGTGTGAAATGGGATATGTAGATTATGACACAGGCAGTTATATGGGTTGGCAAAATCTGGTCTCTTTACAACAACTACATCAAAAGTTAAATTTTAAATAGAAAAAAAAAATTGATTTCACGCTAGGTGTAACGCACAATAATATTACAATCCTGTCATCTGTTGTTAATTGGTCAAGTTGATCGTTGATCCTGACAGAATTATGTAGTTATCAGATGCAAAGAAAACAAGATTTTTAAACCTTTATTTCTTTTTTCATAAAACCATGGATCAATAATCCTTCCCCTTTCCCTTTTTAACACCACATACACACACACACACACACTACACACACATACTCACACAAACATTCAAAAATAATCAAATGCATGTATCAAGCAGTAATGTTAAAAATCGTAATCAGTAATTGTCTCTCAGAACCTTTAAGAAGTCTTCTTTTATCTTTCTTTTCTTCCCACGTAAAAAAAAAAAAAGAAGGTAAAATTACTAAAATATAACCATTCAATTTCT
>JBBPCV010767739.1:0-10847 GCA_037974505.1 Plocamopherus tilesii
TTTCTTGAGTAGATCTGCATACGTTATTAAGTGCCTGTAATCCATCCATCCATCCGTCTGTCCATCCATCCGTCCATCCGTCCATCCGTCCATCCGTCCATCCGTCCATCCGTCCATCAGTCCATCCGTCCATCCGTCCATCCGCCCGTCCGTCTATCCATCTATCCATCATCATTCTAAATCTATGCTTATTAATATCTAGATATCTTTTATCATCTTCCTTCGAAGACTAAAAGAATATTGTTAGGGCTGAGCTATTGTGTACACTACATCCAATCAAAATGCATTGTGCACATTAGATCTAGTAGGCCCCGAAGAGAATAATTAAAAACTAGAAAGAATTTTTACTTTAATGAAGAAATAGAATAATAGAAAAGGAGTCTTGTGACACCATATTTTAAGAAGAATGTTTTACATGTACTTTTTTTTTTTTTTTGGCAGTGCAGTTAGTGACATTGCTACCATTCCTGGGTTCAGGAACTCCCACTGGATCTACTTCAAGTACCTACATGTACTTCCTTTTGTCTGTGTGCTTTATTCTTCCCTCAGATTTGTTGCTCATTGTGGTCTTCTGAAATTTGACCAAATCTAGATCTAAATCTAATTATTTAAATTATTTACTTATTAAATTGAAAAAAAATATTATCTCCTTTCCTCAATTTCCTTGTGAAATTATAACTTATACTTATATTTATATACTGATCAGGATGATCTAGTCTGACTGAGTGTACAGTATATCATTATCAATATCATCATTGTCATGTGTTGAAATCCGCCTGTACTCGTAATAAGGGCGACCGCAGAGAGAATGCTCTTTTCCATATCAGCACTTTGCAATGCTGTCAAAAGCATAGATCTGAACCATGATATTACATGTCATTGACACATGTATTACATGTATATTTGTCACATGACCAACTTGTCAAAACTTAAAATCTTACAACATCCAAAGACAATGCTTTTTTTATACATCTGTACCATCATGAACTGTAATGTAGTTGACAGCCAGTTCCCGAAGTTTTGCTGGAACAAGGATATCTAACGTCAGTGGGCCTAACATTAACAGAAGTAACAGGACCTTACATCAATGGCCAATACTACATGTACATGCATCTTCATATTCATGGGATTGATCGCACTCAAAATCAAATTCTGATGGCATTTATGGAAATGAGGATAAAAAAATTACTGCAAGCAGAATTTAATATTCTTGAGTAATAAGAAATATATCTAAAATCTAAATGGGATTGTCCATTCTATATATTACAATTTATTGTATATAGATTACTGTTCAGTGGATCAAAGAAAGCAGAGAAGAATGGTAATAAGCTTTCTAACTCTCTATTTGAAGAGCCATCTGAAATTTGAAAAGAAAGACAATACCTATAAGTGTACAAGTTTATAAATTAAGTAACAGAAAGCATAGAAAAGCTTCCTATGGCCGCCATATATCACCAAAATCCCATCAATCATCTATGATTAATACATGTAATATACTAATAATAATCAGAGATTGTAATCATGAGAACTTGTGCTCACTAGTCCCAATGATTTCATACGTGTCATATTGCGAAATATTTCTACTTTTCCTAGCTTTTTTGAGATCAACAATGCTGTTCAAAAATAAATATAATTACGATTGTTGCTATTCCAATTTTCTTTCCATAGATGACTTTGAGACATTGATTTGTGGTAAAGGCTGTAGTCTTTTTTTTCCCATTACTTGTACGCCATACGCTTATCTTACATTTACATGTCTTTTGTTTAGGGCAGACAAGGGGTGGGGTGGTGTTGGATTTGGACAGTGTATTGATTTTCTACCACAAAAGTGTACTGGTAATTGAAGTCTGTTTTAGTTTTTATGTATAATTTTATATATAATTTGAAGTCTAATCTACATTAAATTACCATTCAGATTAGATGATGATAATACATGTAATAATAATGGAAAACCATCTGTCTTTGCTCATGTTTGATTGATTGATAATATTAATAATAAGTAGTTTTTGAGCATTTTCCTCCCGACTTATTGTGTTTATAATGTGTTCATTGTTTAGTTTTGTTTTATGTAATGTTGCTACAAGTATTATTCTAGCTTCACTTTGATGGTAGTCATTTGTTTCAATGGCAGATCGATGTTCAGTCAGGTTTGCCCATATATACCTGCACCTTTTATCCATTTCGACTTACGAGTATTATGAGTACATGTATGGGGGTCTCGTTGGTCTGAATCTATGGACAAGGTCAACCCCCTCTATGCAGATTAACGACACTGACATGTTGATTTCTCAAAGTGGCACTTAAGTCATGCTTTATTGATCGTTAGTGTTGAGTTTTAGTTTTAGGATGCTTATGTAGATCTGAAAATTTCATTTCGCCTCTCCTTAGTTTTTCTACAGGAAAGTATGAAAGCATATACAAGTGGTTTCAATTTCAGTGTATGTCTTTTAACAATATACTACAGTAATAGTTGACACCACTGATAAGCACAGTGCTTGGGACTGGGAGTATTGACCAGGGGCTTATCTAAGGTCTATCATTATTACTCCAGTTGAAAGCATTGGGCCATTATAATGTAGCTAAAACAGGTGGATCTAGCTTAGTCAATCTACCAGGCCACATGTCATAGCGTTTGGACGAATTCACACCCTTTAGATATCTTGATGATCAGGTAGAATGAATACAGCCTCAACCACTCAAGTGCGCACACATATGACATAGACACACACAAACACAACACGCCATCCATCAAATGAGTTCTGAGATGAATCTAATTAGATATATGTATTTTAGGTGTTGCCATAAAACAAACTACACATACAGATGCCAGCATTTTCTGCTTGGAGGCCAAGACATTGTGATTTTATGACTTATGCACAATTACTATGCATTATAATTATATCAGTGATCATGAATTTGAGATAGTGCGTGCTTGAAGCCGGATTGACTGTGCTTACGGGCATGTAGTTCGTATAACAAAAAATGGATTAAGATTGCATGCTTATAGCCAAAGTGTGTTTGAGGACGGTGTGCTTATCGGCATTCATTATCAACTGAACAACAAATCCATCTTTGCTGCATGTTACTACTCTCAAAACTATGTCCCAGAGGTATAGCAATAAACGTAAAGTCAATGCTCTCAGTCTCAACTTAGTTTTTAACTCTTTAAGTTTTAAGTTTAAGTATAAGCGAAAAGGCATGACTGTACAATAATAATAATAATAATATACATTGTATTTGATATTTGAGAGTAAAAATTTAATGAGTTGAATTGCATTTCTCTCTACACTATAAACCCAAAAAAACTCAGTACTATAACCAACACTGTTGCGATCAATGGCCGTCAAAAGTTGACTGCCGAAGCAGACAGGGGTGCAGCCCCATTTTTGCCTTCATGTATTTATTTCCTATTCCTATAGAAACCTACACGCTGTCAGCTCTAGCAGATTCATATAGAAAGACTAGCCCTCCAACTACTTTGTTCCGGAATTTTAGAGTTAGTTCCCTTAGATAAAGGGCTCTTTTCTTTAAATGGGTGAAATGTATGCTAATCGGGAACTGTAATTTCCTCTTGTCAGTGACTGACATGACAGTAAACACATCCCATTGTAGGAGTAATGACATGCTCTACAAGACAGTGATCGCAAACCCAGTTAGGGGAGTAGAACATTAGTGGTAAGACCACACATCGGTGAGTTACTGTAGCATAGCAAATGCGCTGGACCAATTCAACAAGCCAACAATGCCCAAGGCCATTAAATTTAATATTAATAATAATTGTCTCGCAGCTGCACAGTTGTCCCACTCCCTCAACGCAACACCCCATATTCAATGGTCACTTCTCCCAACCCCAAACCCCTGTATGGCTTTGTTGCATTGTAAATCACACACATGGGCATAGGCTAGGCCTCTCACTCTCTTCTCCATCCAATCACTTGGTTGTATATTTCCAATAATCCCCTTACTTGATCCAGCCTAACTTAAGCCTACACAAATGGTAGGCCTATGCACTTGCGATCTAGGCCTAACCACACATTCTTTCTTTCATTCTACCTGGACTTGTACTTTTTAGCAGTTTTACCCACCACATATTTTGTAACTACTGGTTGTTTCCATTGGAAATGGATAAATTCCGCATAATATAAACTAATTGATCTGATCCCAATGAGTTTAAAAGATAAGAACGCCATGAGTTTTGGATGAGATGAACACTAACCCACACAGAGCACAGTAAAAGTAAAACATTCAACTGCTCAATCCTCAAGACATTAAAACAAAAAATAACAAAATAATTTGCCAGAATACCAGTTCTGTTTTTTTTTTTACACAATGGTAAAATATATTTACAACAGTTTCAGGGGATTGTTTTAAACAATAACATGGGCTTCTCTTGGATTCTTCTTACAATATATAATCTAAAATTTCAAGCCCAATGTAATATTTACACAACCGTTTTGAACTTTAATCATCTATCCTGCATCTACAGAATGACAGTTTTTGTTGAAGGGCATGTCAAAATAGAAAGAATCCTGGAAGAAGGTCAAGAATCCGCTTTTGGAACAACACACAATGAGATTAGCCTCCACTGGATCTATGTATGCAATAATATAACGAAAACAAAATCACATGATTATCTATACAATCAAAAGCAGACAGTCCCCTTACTAGACAGCATTAAAACTTATAGGCCTACCTATTGACCCTAACCCTAACTATAATGCTTGACGATTCAAACTGTCGTTTACGACTGTCAAAGCAAAGTAAAAAATTATATTGATTATTTCTGGAAAAAAAAAAAAAGAATGGACATCATGAAAATTATGACGATCATTTCAGAAGTTTTCCAAAGAAAACCAAAACTGTACGTTTCATCACTGTCTCTTAGTGACAAGAGCAAATGAAAAACATATCACTACAATCAAGGTGCCACTGATTTTGGAAATTCTCATGGAGACTGGCTGACAAATACTCATGAAAATAAAAAATGCACACAAGATGAAATGCACAAAGAGAAAAATGTCAAATAGATTCCATACAAACAGAAATTCTGTAAGGACCATAGATTTACTATGAACTATTTTCCTTTGTTACAAATATTTTTTTAACCTGAGCTTGTTCTTAGCCATTAGGAAGATAGATTAAGTGCAAAAGAATAGAAAATATCATCAAGATTATGACGCTATGAACAATCAATTTCATCAGACACAAGTCTGACGTAATTGGCCTGACTTTCTTTTTGCCCACTGTGAAATGAAGTGGAGATAGAAGTCAGGATATCACCACTTCAAGAAAACAAGACCATGAGGAAAATCATCTTTGAACTTTTCTTCAATGACTAGATCAACCCTGAGTCAAACAGTGTTATCACAAGGACAAAACAAGAACAAAAGGTAAAGAACCTGTGTAAGAGTAGACCTTCTAGATGAGGTAACAAGCAACAGTAAATTCCAAATATCAACAATCAACAGATTTTACATTATTAGAACAAAGCTGATCTCCCAACTCTTCCCTAAATGAGCAGCTGCATATAATAAGTTTTGTTCTCAGAGGAACATAAAAAAAACAAAACCCCTATAAAATTGCTAATTCTTAAAGCTATGGAACTGTTTGCATACTGAAAGGTAACGTTGAATAAAGGAAATGTGTATGAGAATAGTTTTAAAATTCTAGACAACACTATGTCTTTCAAAATTTTCAGCTGTAAATCACATTATTTTAAAACAAAGTTATAGAACTGTAAGTTGATTCCACAAATATTACTACCTTTGTGAATATTATTCCAACAGTGAAAAAGAGCAGTTAAATCTAGAAAAAAAATTACATGTTCCTCAAGGGATAATTGTCACAGTAGCACCCATCAACAAACAAACCATGTTCAGAACAATGATCAGAGAAGACCACGGGAGAAAGGGGGCAGCGATTACCTATTTACAACATGGATACTGAATATCCTTGCTTTCAGACAACAACGTCAGGCCTATACAGTACCCCATAAGAACAGAATATGGCCTTGCACATTACAACTATGCATCATGACATGAGAGATTGTTCATACGATTAGAAGGGAGGAAAGCAGTGATGCCACATACAAAACATATACCATGATGACCATGCATCAAATGCACTGGCCTATTGGCTGTGGTAGGGGTTTGTTTTTTGTTTGTTTTTTTTTCTCAATTTTTTTTTTCAACTTTTCACGACATTGTGTTATTAAGCAGAATTAAAATTAACTGAGTATTACACATTCTACTACTAGATTATTCTTGACTCGTCCCTTCTTCTTTTGATGGTGACTTGGACTGATTCTCTTCTTTGCAATCCTTAGAATCTGAGGAATCCTTATCTTCTTTGGTATCCTGTACTTTGAGCTCCTTCATCTTTCCACTGAGCTGGTCTGCTTCTGGTCTCTCATCTTCCTCAGTTCCTTCATCTTCCTTGGAATTTCCATCTGGCGAAAAAAAGAGAGAAAACTTTTTAAATGTATTCTCTCCACTGGGAACCTATGTTGAAAGGTAATCAGACATGAAAACATATTGAAAAAAAGGACAACTTCGGTTACCTTCAATAATTTTGATTCAATGCAATGCTTAAAAAGTTATTAAAATGTGTGTTCAACATACAACTCCCTTCTGTACTAAATTCAAATATCAATTCAAGCCTATTATAAGATAATAACGAGTTATCCATTGGCATAGCATATTACTAAATTGACTATAACACATTATCTTCCATCAACAACAAAAAGAAAGAGAAAATTTTTTTTTTTTTTAAATCTATAGTAGAAGTTGTAGGCATCTAGATGTACCAGAATTAAAAATCACAACGTAAGATGGTATGTTAAAAGCCTTTAGATGATTAGCTATAACAAACTTAACAGCCAGTGCTAGACCTCGTTAGCTTTCATTTCATATTAACAACAATAATATCTGTTTGACGGCGGGTCCCGTATATATTTGCCCCACTAAGCCTCAGCCGATCACCTTAGGCGGCAGATGGCTTTCGAAGGCGGGCACTAGAGTGATGATTCTGATAGTAAAAAAAGTGTTTTCGTTGAAAGAGCGGGCACTTAGGCAAAACAGGCATTCAGCTGGAAGGCACTCTCACGAAAACTACTGTATTTGGAAATGAGAGATTGGACTTAGTATGAGCCAGATGCCTACCATTACGACATCAAAAGTCACAAACAGCTTAGGCTTTGTTCTCTTATCATCAAAGTAAAGGGATACTCCTCTGTTGAAGCTATATTCTCTCTCCATTTCATTGCCTAAGGGCAGTTATTTCATTCCGACCGAACACTTCACAAACCGTAACAATACGGAAACACCTATGTAAAACCAAAACAATGCTGAAGTCAAAGACCCAGCAGATGCCTCATCAGGCATGGACATAGGCTCGCTAGGTAGGTTAAAGCAACCCTGTGCCTAGCGAAGCTAGGCTATCAGGTGAAAACACACACGGGATGATGATGATAATAATAAAAATGGTAATAAATGTTTTTATACAGCACAAATCCTAGACTTAAATGTATGCTTTACATGACATAGAGAAGGAAAGACAGCTATAATCTAATGACATATCAGGTACATGTATAATAGCAATAAATAATAGAATAGAACCTTTCATTTCAGATTTTTTTTATTTTAAACATAACTTCTGAGGGGCAGGGGGGAGATGGTGAGAGATTTTCCAAATGAATACTTACTAGGCGTGGCTTCCTTGGCTTGTGTAAGTTTTCCCATTTCTTCACCAGCCTCATCAAAGACAGTTTTAAATTTCTGAGCAACTGGTACAAGAAGACAAAAATAAGGTAGAAAACATGAATGGCAAAATAAAACATTCAATGTGACAAATAAAATCTACAAAGATTTAACATTTAAAATGAGAAAGTCACTAACATTTAAAACTGCATTATTAAAGTGATGGCCACGTAAGAAATATAAAAACATTTCTTAGCAAGTCCTGCAATATCGACCCCACCCCTTTTCCTAAACACGAACTCAGAAACTACTTACTCTCTGCATTAGCAAATCGAATAGCTAGAACCTCCTCCTTTGACTCCTCATCAGCAAAGTCAGATAGAGTGGTCCATACCCAAGCACGATCACTACCACAGTTGGGCTTCAAGTCCATTTCAGGATAAACTATTAGAAAGAGAACAAATGGAAAGTATTATCGACAGTGGCCAGAGAAAATTGTGTCAAGATTATGTTACACGCATTAAAATAGCATCAAACATGACATGAGAATTTCCACCATACTAGATGTTACAAAAGCCATGTTGCCTATGATTTACAATTGCTTGGTTAACTTGTACATAATAATAATTTATAAAACATTATCAAGGCCATAGTATTTAAAGAAAAAATATGTATCATCAACAAAAATACTCCTTTCCACTTTGATTGCACAGACTACAGAAGAAGGGAGAGTGCATCTGATTTCTATGCATTACACACCATTAATATATGAAAACTCCTTGCTTCCTGATTTAGAAGAAAATAAATTCATACCACCATTTGGTTCCCTAGCAACGAATATATGCCCAATCAATTTCACTAAGAGTATTGTTTCCAACCATCTATTTATTTACCCCCACATGCCACTGAATTGTATAGATCCTATTATATTTTTAACCAAGCTAAATTTGGGTAAAATTGCAATCACATTTTTAAAACGATTTGAATAATTATTGGGACTAACATGTTGATCAGCTCGGATGACATCCACTACTTCACAAGTGAAGAAGTCTAGACCTGGAGCTAGAAACTCGGGTTAAGTCTAGATCTAAATCTAAATGATTTCAATAACAACACAATTAGAAGTGTGTTTTACACAAATGAAATACAGCCGCGTCGATGCCTGCTGATTACAAGTACAAGGTGGTTGGAAGCAAGCTTGAGCGTGCACTTGGGTGGCAGCCGGCTAGTCTGCTGTCAGCCTAATTTTACAGTATCCCTTTTGGATGGAGATATTGGAGTTGTTTCCCTTAATTTTAACAATTGAGAGCATGGAAACTGCACTACACATATTTTGGGGGGGATTTGTGTGTGTGTGTTGTCTTTTAATTATTTGTAGATTTTTCTTATTTTTAGTCAAAAATTACACATCTAATAAATATAGATGACAGCATATATTAGGTATCTCTGGCTACCACCAGGCCCTGTCCAGTCTCACAACAAGCTTGAACATCAGTCAAAAAAGTTGACCAACCAATCAAAGACAGTGAAACCTTACCCACCTTTACATCGGTTTTAGAGCCTTGCCCCAATTTGCGAGATTGGTAATAATTATGTAAATGACGGCCTTCTGGGCAATATTCCTGCTGCCTGAAACATTTGTTATTGCCTAACAATTACATGGGTGACCTTCAGGAAGACTAAATGGGTCCACTCACATGAATTACCAACTTTTCCGACTTCTAGGTCAAATTTCCTAACAACTTCCAACTCTGCTGGACCCCTAAATTCTATGCTATTTCTGAAAATGAAAATAGTAATGCGACGTGAAGCCCTACCTTCGTTTGCAACACGGCCGCATCTCCATTTTTAACTAGATAGTCTGCAAAAATGCCCTGCCAAACAGAAATACTTTTTTAACCTTGCATCGAAGACAGGCTAAGGCAAAGAGCTGTCTTCCTTGATGCAATGAGATCCTGTAGAACCAGTGATATCTTTAAGTATTGACAAGACTTAAAATAAGTTGCATTAAAAATTAAGCTTCTACTTACTATAATGGTTGGCACATATCTTCAAAGTTTTGTCCCTCCTCATAAGGAAGCGTATCTGATGTGT
Source organism: Plocamopherus tilesii (assembly GCA_037974505.1). NCBI lineage: Eukaryota > Metazoa > Mollusca > Gastropoda > Nudibranchia > Polyceridae > Plocamopherus > Plocamopherus tilesii. The sequence continues at coordinate 9,792 of JBBPCV010767739.1, forward strand.
TTGTCTATGTTTTAAGATACGGCACTCGCCAAGTCCTCTCTCTTTCCATTCCTTCGGTTCAGCTGTAGTGTCATAGCGAAAAAGCTTTGCACGCCTTGAGGTTGCAAAAAAAAGTTTTTGAAGGAGGATAAGTTACAATGTAAAAACTGAAATTTAGCATGCATGTGTTCCATTAAAAAGTAAATTATTTTGAATAGTAAATAAGTTACCAACATATCCGACCATTTCAAAATGTGACCCCTTCGTTTACTGTGTCCAATTCAGGCATCAGTACTCAAAAAACACAACAACAAAGAACAAAAAAAACAAAACAAAAACACAAATCGAAACAAAACAAAACCAAAAACCAACCAACAAACAAAACAAAAAGAAAACAAACAAGAAAAATCCAAGAAGAAAACAAAAATAATAAAAACAAGAAAAATCCAAGAAGAAAACAAAACTAATAAAAACAAAAACAAAACAAGCTAAACAAACTCAGGCTAGTGCTTTGCTTCTCTAAACAATGGAAATCCACAGTTTAAATACTTTTGTACAGTACAACTCTCTTTCAATGGAATATGAATTTTATTTTTGTTGGAACACTTTCATTGAGAGTGTAGTAACAGTAGTCAACATCCACATAATTATAAAACAGATAGAGCAACAGTCAAAACATAAATGGTGTACAATAAGTAAATAATCTTCCTTTTGCAATAGTAGACATAAAGTATTTTTTATAAGTATTAATCGCAGTTTCTGTTCTTTTATCACCTTAACTCTTGATGGTATTTTTCAATTTCTCTGTGTGTCTCTCTCTCTGTATTGCTCTCTCTTTGTCTGTCTGTCTGTCTCTATGCCTGTTTGTCTCTGTTTCTGTCTGTCTCCGGTCTCTATCTCTGGCTCCGTCTCTCTATAAGTCTGTCTCTCTGTCTCTCTCTGTCTCTCTCACTCTCTCTGTCTCTCTATCTCTATCTCTCTCTGTCTCTCTCTCTGTCTCTCTGTCTCTATGTCTCTCTGTCTCTCTGTCTCTCTGTCTCTCTCTGTCTGTCTGTCTGTCTGTCTGTCTGTCTGTCT
>JBBPCV010767850.1:0-10846 GCA_037974505.1 Plocamopherus tilesii
CTCCTCACCCTCCCCCTCCTCCCCCCTGACTCCCCCCCTCCCCCTCCTCTCCCTCCTCCCCCTCCCCTGTGATTTTAAGTATGACAGATATGGTATTTACAGTGATTTATAGTCATGAACTTCTCAAAATGATACAAGTCAATGCTAAGCTAACAAACTTTATGGGGTTAATATACAGACAGTGCAGCACACATTCGTCCAACTTGTTGGGGCGACAGAAATAGTGATCCGAGCAATATGTGACATACTTATAGTATAGGGGTGTATTCACATGCTACACTAGTAGAAGTAGTAAGCCTGGTATTACTACTGTCACCTACAGGGCTTTTCACAGGACTGGTACTGAGCTACATCTTATGTTAGCATGATGTGGGCTATTTTTAGTCATGGGTTCATGGGCTTTTGAGATTACTAAGATGGGGAAAATTGCTTGCACAGCTTGAGCAGGAGGCAGAAAGTTTGAGGAATCCCTCAATAATACCTTTGACTAATACCTGAAAAAATGTAAAGAAAATGCACAGCTTGAGCAGGAGGCAGAAAGTTCGAAGAATCCCTTAATAATACCTTTGACTAATACCTGAAAAAATGTAAAGAAAATGCATAAAACTTTTTTTTTTTAATCAATCAATTTTTTTTTTACCGTAAGCCATTCCTTTGGATCATCAACAAAGACATCCTCTGATAGGGTTTTGCCTTTATCATCACAAGGAAGTATTTTCACATCCAGTTTTCCTTGAAAAAAATGAAAGACACCTTGATTACTTATCTCTCAAAGTTTACAAACACAGTAAGATGACATTGGTAGGTCTGCAGACAAAATTGGAAAAGTGTAGTGGAACCCATAAGAAGTCAATCCTCTGAAACTGCCAGTAAAAGGCAAATGCTCTCATCAGTCCTGTTTTTTCCCATAGTATTTCAATACAGATAAATGCATCAGCATAATGGTCCGCTTGGAGTCAACTCCGTTAACCAACTCAGATTGACTAGCAGCATAATGTAGGCCTAAAAGTGTTAGAGAGAGGAGACACCAACACTCACATTTATTTTATAAGGTAGTAAGCCTACGCATTTCATTTAATTTATGTCCTGTGCCATCATCATATGGGTAAACATGCTTTTTGACTCATGTTCTGTGTGCAATGCTTGCATTATGGTGTTGAATGGTCAGCAAGAGTCCCTCTTTGCCCATCACACATATGGCCTAGGTCCATTGTACAGCTAAACATTACTATTGAAGGTCATATATCTCGGAAATGACACAAACTGGGTGCATCATGCATGGCCTAATTTATCCCGTACTAGTCATATGACTGTAACTATATACTTGTAATATTCACCTTCAATTCACAAAGAATTCATCACTTTCACTCTCTGCTCTCACTACATCACAAATTGTTTATTCCCCCCATTTCAATTTCCAAAATCTTTACACATAACTTGCCACCATTTCCCTCCAACTCCGTTGGTTTTTCTTCTGGGTCATCTTATCGGGTCATCTGACCATGGACATAATGACTGAAAATAAACATTGTACATGTTTTAACTCATACTGCAACAAAATATGATGTCCTTTATCCCCTGAATACAGTTTGCATGAATTGTGTTTAAAGTTAGCACTTTTTCTTGATTCCAAGGTGTTGGCTTTAAGCAAGTTCCTCTGTGGATCTAACAAGACAAGTGAGTTCTACTGCAGATCTAATAGGAAGGATTAGATCATCAGAATTTCCCTATAATGAGACATTCCTGTTATGATATCAATGAAGCTTATGCAAAATTGAAGATTCTAGCAAGTCAGCCACTTTCTCTTCTAAAACTCTGTCCAAACCCTCTTAAATTATTGTTAAGATCAATCCAGAGCAATGTGAGATATTGATGTTGGTGCTAAAAAAGAAGACATACCAATTTCATTTCCTTTCGCATCTAGTATATTCAGCTTGTCATCCATTTCAATCAAATAAGGGATAGTCTGCAGGAACACAGAGACTGTGCCAATCATCACTGGAGTAGTGTGAGGTTCCCAGAATGGATCCCTCTCCTTAAAATCGATTGCAAATCATAAAGATGTTAGTTTCATGAAAATGCATCATAATAAACTAAAGGTTAACCAGCTGAAATGAATGAAATTGTGTGTTTCTATGTCCAGTCCGTACATAAAAATAAGTATGCCATAAAGACTGAGACAATTTTTTCACTTTGGGTTTAGAATTCAGACTCTTTTATTATTAAGAAAAGAATACACATGATAGGAAGAGCGTGGTATGCGAAGTTAGGCAGGAAGGTTTTATTTGATCCAAGACTAAGCAGCACATGAGAGGAAGTAATTCAGAAGGATGGTCAGCTTCTCAATTGTTTGGGCCGATGCCTATTTGCTTGTCACTTCTTGATATCAATTATGTTAGCACATGTATCATTAGCTAGTATCCTACAGGATGGATTTACAAAAGGTGGGAAAAAAAAAAGGAAACTCTAAGGCTGTTGATGTATCAAAGAATAAAGGAAGCTTTTAATAGCATGAAGTGAGTCATATTATAACAGGGACTTCATAAAGGGCTAGTTACCTAGCCAAGACACTTGTTTTTTTCATTCTCCCTTCATTTACTACTTTTTCATAGGTTCTAATTATATGTCTGGGGCACATGAATGTTTCAGTGAATCAACACAAGATTTAGTTTAAGCGATAGAGTACTGTATTCAACTTGGGATTTTGAGGTTTCCATCTGGAAATTTTTCAGAGTGTGCTAAAAGGCATGCTTGTATATTGATTACTGCATAATATACAATGTTATAAAATGGGGCTTATGAACAATTTAGAATTGGCAGTCAATTCTTACCCTCAATGGCTTACTAATTGTAGTCAATTTTTGCTTGTCTTGAGGCAATCCATTAGAGGCCTAGTTAGGTCTATGTTATCATCTTGCTTGAGTAGGCGTGAATGAGATTGGATATTGATGTCAGTCTAGTCTTACACATTGAATCCCCCCTTTCCCTTGACACACATCTTTTAAAACCCATACACTCATACTATTGTACCAACCTTTGGAACATCCCAGTCCTTATCACCATCCATATAATTCTGGTATATGTCCTGCATCATGTATTTGCGGTTGATGAAATTATTGCGATCAAAGACCCACCAGTTTCCATTCTCAAGGTTCTTCATTTTTACTTTGATCTGAGCAGAAAGAAACAAAGTTCCTAATTGACTTCTGATTGTGATGGATACAATAATTCTGTCAAAAAATTCATGATAACATCAGTTAGAACATCTTTAGCTTTGAACTTACCTATCTGAAAGAGCAAAGTAACACAAAACACTTGAAGAGCTTAGAAAAACCATACAGCACAAACCATAAATTAATTCAAGCTTAATATTATTTCTATCAGTGGCACAAATCTTCATCTGAATGAAGTTATGGCACAACTTTAGTGTAAGAATGGAAAAGAATAAAAAATGTGATAGCCATGGAAAGAATGGAGTGCAAGGCAATCTAGAAAGTGGAAGATTTTATTGCATTTTCTTCCACCTACACCAAAGGATAAAAATACTTTCAATACCTAGCTTGGCATGCCATGATATTAAGACCTATTGCTAGAATTTTGTTGGGTGATAGGCTGGTTGATAGAAACACACTATAGATCATCAATGCCCGTATTCATATTCCTGCAGTGAGAGGTGCAAGATTGATTTCTTGAAAAAGACTATTTACACCACATTGATTTTTTTCCCAAAATCATGTGTAAAATGAGTAAAGGTTATTTGGGGAACCACTTGTAAACTGAAAAGAACATTTAAAACAGATACATTAGAGCTCTAATTTTTTTTTCAAGTCTACTGTTTTCATTGCAACAAACAATAGAATTGCTTGCTGTACAGGTAGGTTGAAACAACACACCCGTCATGGGAGAGACAGAAGTCCCTTGTTGTTACAGACAGAAAATATACAGAGTTTATTATAGCATCTGCAAGACCTCAAAATACCATGGGGCTAGAGGCCTGTCAGAATATGAATCTAATAAGGAGGTTTCAGGCATTGAAAAAGGAGTTGATAAGACAAAATTGTCCTTGGCATTCAGAATCAATCAGTTAAATAAAGACTACTCTAATTACTACCATGGACCAAGGCACAAGATTGTATAGTTACTTTTTTTTCTATATATTTGAATATATCATGAGTGTTCAGGGGTTTGAGTGAAATTCAAGGGTGGTGGTAGGGTGTTTGATGGTAAAAGAGTGACAAAAAACTGATAATCCTTGCGATGTATCATGCTTGCCTCATGTCATGGCGTGGATGATTGACATATTCATCAGTTATTAGGGATATATTTATTCTTCAACAAATGATATGGAAAAAAAAGTAAGTGCACTCACTTCAACTGGCCCCTCTTTTAGTCCTCTAGCAAGAGGAGAGATGAGGACTATCTCAAATTTCACTTTTTTGTCCAACTCCTCAGACATGGCATTTGCTTCCCCAACCATTGGCAAAAGTGAAACTAGTTCTTCGTTCAAAATCAAATCATCTGCATAAGTTTTTGAATTGTAGATAATGGTAAATCAATGAATCAAAAATGTATGATATAAAAAAGAATATTGTTAAATATGATAGTGTAAAAAAGCACTTCCTTAAAAAAAAAGGAATCATATCACTGTCAACAACAAAAATCCCATATTATTACAGCAAGTATCATATCCATATATATATCTCAATACCTTTTCCATTAAATATTCTCAACTAGAATAGATAGTATAAACACCCCCCTCCCCATCCACTACCCAGAAAGACACTCAAAGGAAATAAAAGAACAGAAAGAACAGTAATTCCTTAAGGTTCATTGCATGAGTACAAAATAAAATAAACATAAATGGCAATGCCAACTGAAACTTAATATTTGGATGAAACAAACTTTATGACTGCATGGATGGAGAAAATAACCAAAAACTCTTATGAAGGTGAAAAATTTAAGGCTGCTACTGAAAATTAAATTCCTTCTGCTGTTCAATATTTATGTATAATAAACAACGATAAGTAAAATTTATTTATGTAATGTATCTATTGGGGAATAAGAAAAAGAAACCTTTCGATTTTCCACTTGATTCTTGCATGATACCAGATTCCTTTGCAATTTCCTGTTGAGCAGTGTCATAAGTTGGCTGTTCTGGCTTTGTCCCAGATTTTATCATTTTAGATTCATCCTGAGGGTGATGGAACACATACAGATGGGTTGATCCAAAAAGCAACCTGTGAAAATGGATTATGTATCATATAAAATGTGCAGAAAAGGAGAAAATTTTATATAGTGGTCTCTGCCTAATAACCAACCCTTCGGGTGGCAAAGAAAATGGGCTATTAGATGGAGCGGGTTATTAGATGTACAAGCAAGGGGAGCACAAATTATGTATTTACTTTATATATTACGTAATTGAATGTAAAGTGCATGTAGTTTAATCAGTGACCACCATTGTGTAGAGTGTCCAGTGATAAACGATGATTGGCTGCAAAAACGGCTAGTCAATGGTCTACTGTGACAGGTCACCAATGGGTGTTCCTCTTTGTCCCTCCCACTTGTTAGCTGGCTGGGTCTTCTATGACATAATCTTTCATAATAGGGTGGTATGGGAATGCTTAGGCTCCACTAAACACTGCTCAATGATCAGACCATTAGCTCACACTGCGCAGGAGAGGGTGGCATTACTCTTTTGTTCACCAAGGCAGGGTTTGGTTGACCATTTGACCAAGATGTGGTTGTGTGTCTATTGTGAGACAATTGTTTTGAATGTCTGTTTTTTATTGCCTTTGTGAGAAATGTAGTTTTAAAATTCTTGATATTGATTCAAAAATGACTTGTTTCAAAGGTTTATGAAAAGGATGGCTGTATTGTGTTTAAAAATTATTTCTCATCACAGCTGTTTATTATGGGCCCAATGAAAAATACCCGGTTATAAGGCAAAGGTCTGGTCTGAGAGCATGTTAATAGAGAGATGTTTAAAATAGAAGAAAAAACTGTTTCACCTGTACAGCGGATTATTAAATGAATATAAGGCGGTGGGTTATAAGATGGTGACTACTGTATTACAAGGTTCATCATACACTGCATACTCCTTTGATTTTGTAATTGTGTTCAATATATCTGTGAGTTCAAAATTTCTGGTTTAAGGATAATTCAATTAGAAATATGAAATTAGAGAGATATCACTCTTGACGTCATGTTCATATATATAAGTTCTGGCCCAAAGAAGGTGCATGTTTGGTTGTGGTATTCCTTGCCATCATGGTAATTCAGATTCTGGTTTAACTTGGAAATCACTTATTCAGGAAAACTAAAAGACTGATTGCTGCATAGTCCACACTTTATTTCAAGCTTCTTTGCCTTTGCAATAACTTAAATTCTGGCTTCGTTCACACAATCTTGAAATCAGTCTATTTGATACTTTCATGTTGATGTCTGAGATAATCATGTTGCTTATAAATACATGTCCAAGAAAAAAAAGAGGAATAAAAAAAGGATGCATGGGAATTTTTTTTGAGATTTCTATTACTTGCCATCTTCTGTGTTCAAAATATATGTATTACATTGTATTACAGGTTTTATACTCCATGTAGACATGCACAGTATTAATATTCTATCAATTTATATACTACAGTTTGGGAAACTAAGTATGAAAGGGTTCTCTATAATATGTGTGTATATTTTTAAATACATTTATAAGCTTTATATTTTATCTCCCTGACACAACGGCAAAAGTTAGATTCTTTTTTTTTTCAATGTGAGAAAGATTAAATTGAGCATTGACAGGCTTCGGGGAAAGCTCTTAAAGGTCTATTTTCAAACAATGAACATTGAGAATTGCACTTAGATTTTCTTAAAGTAAAGGAAAAACAGGTTTGTGATAAGTAATTTGGGTTACAAGGTCACGGTTGAATGCGTTTGTAAATAAGTGGTTTACCTGTCATTGTGATGTAGTGTCACCTCCCCTTGTGTCTGCTTTCCATTGACCAATATCTTGGCACCAATAGATGGTTTCAAGGTCACAACTCCTTTCTTATTGTTGATGGTAGCATGGTCCTTTTGGATGCTGAAATATGAAGTATAAAACAATGCTTTTGTTGGTGATTCACCTGGTAATAGAGCATTTTACTGTTTATGGGAATTTATGTCTGTCTCACCAAATTTGACAAAGATTTCCTTGAGAACTCTAGTGTTAATACTTCAATGCTTAATAAATGTCCATTACAAAACAACAACATCACTTAAAATGAAAATCTTAAAATATCATGTTCATTTTTGAAGAATGTAGTTATAGTTGTTGATTACAAATCTGCCTGTATTCTTTTGCATTTTCTCTATATCATCTATCATCTATCGAACATGCGGAGGACAGGGGAAGAGGGAGAAGACTGGTTGACAGGTCATCAGTAGCTCCCCAATGGCAACCGCCATGGGGCAGGTAATCTATTTGGTTTTGATGATGTGGATCCAATACACACCCTTCATATTCTACAACTGATTTAACAAATGTTTTGTATCACTTTACTTCAACATGTTGAGAACAACTATTGATGTTTAATTTTAAGAGTGCTAGTAGGGTATTTGCTTTCTTACACAATGCTAAACAAAACAAACCCCATCATAACCAAAAAACTTTGAATGAAAATGAACGACAAGATCATCATCTTTAGGCATTAATATTTTTCTCACCTCAAGCCATTCATAAGGATCTGTGGAGCAGGACTGGCATTTTTGTTTCCAATCTTGGATGTACCTATTGAAGGAAAAGCATCTCTTATACACTAGCTCCCCCTCTCATTCAAATACATTATTGCAAAGGTAGATAATTTATTTGGAGATCTAATCATTATCATCTAATAAATAAAGCAGATGGACAACAATAACTCAATATCAAAATATGCTTCCTTCAAATTGAATATCTTTGAGGCAAAAGCAAACATTTTGAAAACCATTTACAATATTATTTCTTAAAATCCTTGCAATTTGTGGATTTTTAATTCAGATAATTATTCTCCCCTCTCACTCCTATTTAAGGTACTTTTAAGAGGTGATAACGAGGTCACAATGTGAAAAAGGTTAAAAATCCCAAAATTCAAGAGGCAGATATACAGCTAGTCACCAGTCCAAACAATATACACAAGAATATTACACAACATTTTAAGTCAAAATTTAAAATACAAACAATATTCAACCATTCTCAACACAATCATGGCCATGATTGATAATACAAAGTAAAATATGGATGATAAAACAAATTGAATAATAGCTAATATCTGAAATATGTCCCACATGTGAAAGATGAGAAAATAAGTAGCATACTATTAAATACTAAATAAGATTTACAACCGACAATACCAACAGAGATATTTAGTGCTGATGGTATCAACTTTTTTGGACAAGAGCACAAAAATGTAAGAAAAATAAAACACAACCTTTAAAACTGCACGCTAAAAGTCAATATAGATTAAATGGAATGGACAACAGCAAGAAAAGACAAGAGGAATGGAAAAAAATTGAAGAATGTTTGTTCACTAATCAGGAGCATAGATGATATAAAGCACCAAAAAAATTTATCAAATACTACATTAAACAAACACATGTTTATATCAAGGAAGACAGAATAAAACTGAAAAGCAAATTAAAATTGTACAACCCCTTACCCTTTCTCAAAACAAGATAGACCAACAAACCAGAGGAAAACCAACAACAACTCTACCTGAGACTTAAACAATGATTTAAAATTATTATACGAGGCAAGGAGGATAGTACATTTGACAGAATTGAATTATGTTAATGATACAGCACAAAACTGATATGTATAAAAAGTCTTAGCTTCATAGTAAAGGAAAATAGCTGAAGTCTGATGAATTTGATATTGAGACTCTTTTGGGACCTATCTGAAATTTCAAACTTCAAATTCAAACTAATGAAAGGAGACAAAAAATAGCAAAATTACCTTCTTTAATAAAGTGAACAATCATTGCAGTAAGAGCTGGATCCTCATTCAAATTCCAAAAATGTGGAATCACTTTTCTATCTTGCTCTGTTTTTTTTTCAGCTTCCATCACACTCTGAAATCCATGTTTTATATTAAGTGGACAACTAATATGTTGATGATTATTGCTAACCAACAATGTTAATTTTATTAGAAACAAAAAGAAGAATATGCATATTTCGTATTTTTTAAAAGATAACTAAGCAAACGACAAGGTACAAGCTAGATGTAAAAAATTAATGAAAAAATGAAACAAAATAGGAATAAGTGATACATGTAGTAACATTCCAACAGTACCTACATCAATTAAAGCTGTACTTCAAAATTATTTTAAAAGATCTCTTTCACATTTTATAAACAGCAAACATACAATGTATGACATTAATACTTTAACAAAGATAAAAAATAAAGTGTAGTTGAATAACAGATATGTTTCAGACAAGGAGCTTAAGATCTATCTGCTGGCGCTTCATCTTATATGACTAGTCAGGGAAGGATAGTTTGTGAGACTAAAGACTAGGACTGCTAATCCCTTTTTACAGGGAGTCTAGCTGGTTAAGTCTGTAAAATTCTCTCATTTTTTGGCAAGGCAGTCAGTGTAATCATCTCAAATTCAAACCGCAGTCTGGTTAAACTATTTATCTATTCTTCCCTTTGTATTTGTATCACATTCTTTCCTAAGGCTGAGTCTAGAAATATGTCTTAGATATACCATACTGTCCTTTATTTATGAGATCAGTTTCTCTTAAACAAAAGAAAAGAAATGAAAAATGAAAAATAAGGCACTCTTCTCCATGAAAACTCTTTACTGAAAAGAAACATTTCAAACACACTTTATCAGGTTTGTAGATACAACGTATATGTAATATATCAACATACAAAGTTCCAGATAATTTATGTCGTTATAAGAGAAAGTTGATATAAAAGAAGTCAAATAATGGACACGACACACACACACACATACACACGTGTGTGACGTATGTAATAAATCCCCTCCTTTATTCCCTTAACTTTCCTTTCAGTGAAGTTCCAGCATTGGATCTGGTTTTATTGTATTGATACTGGGCTGTTTGTGTGTGTGTGGGGATGGGGGGTTGGGTGGGGTGTTTGGCTTCCCCCTTCATTGATACTGTACTGTGTATGAGTGTGTGAGGCAGGGGAGGGGGAGCATTTGGTTTCCCGTGAGATGTTTGCCGCTAGAAGACAGGTGGCAGTGGAGGGAGGGTAGTGTATGGTGGTGGTGGGAAGGAGAAGGGTGCTGTTGGCATCTTTAATTTATCAATTATTAAATTTAGCACTAAGACTTGCTCTCCCTTGACCAGGCTAGAAGTGACAAGCATTGAGTGGAGAGATAGATCTTTACCCGAATCCCTACTACCACCCAAAACCTCAACTTATTGCCAATGCTTTCAGACTAAAGCAGAACAAAATGTTTTACTAAAGGATAATCTTGTTCTCCACTAGCTTAAAATTTAATTTAAAAAAAAAAGGGGGGGGGGGTGTTTTGGGTGGTTGCTTCCTTTTTTTGTTTTTGAATTTTTTGAGGGTGTGTGGGTGGTGAGGGTTTTGTTGCTTGTTTGTCTGGGGGTTTTTTTTTTGTTGTAATTTATATTTTGCTGTTGTCTTTAATTTTAGTTGTTTTGATTTTTGTTAGGATTGTTGGGTTGGGTTAGGATTGTCGGGTTGGGTTAGGACAGTCGGATTGGGTTAAGATTATCAGGTTGGGTTAGGATTGTCGGTTGGGTTAGGATTGTCGGGTTGGGTTAGAATTGTCGGGTTGGGTTAGGATTGTCGGGTTGGGTTAGGATTGTCGGGTTGGGTTAGGATTGTCGGGTTGGGTTAGGA
>JBBPCV010767961.1:0-10844 GCA_037974505.1 Plocamopherus tilesii
TCTGTCTTTAGTCCTATTTTAGATTGACAGTAAACTTAGTATTATGTTAGTTTTGAGGAAGATATGGGAAAATTGAGAATAAGTCCTTCCTGAAACCTTGAAACCACTGTTATTGACTTTAACAAATACAGTAACCTGCCCATATTTCTTTATTACGTGAATCTATTATATCATTTATAATTGTATTGATGTCCGACCCCTACACATGTGTTTCCTTGAAGGATTCTTTCATTGCTATCTGGGCAAGATCCAAGGCCTGGCAAGCCCTTACACCGTGGAGATTTTGTACAGGCTTGGAACAACTCAAGACGCTCATGTTGCATCTAGGTTAGTGTATTATTATCATCCTTCGAAGCTCTTCATTTCATAAAAAGATAAACCTCAAGATTTATTGCACCGCAGCATAGCTTTTTTTTTTTTTGTAATGTGATCTTCTCAAAGATATGTTAGACTTTTCAAAGCACATTGCAGGGCTGTCTACCTACCCAAATTTTCCAGAATCATCCAGAGCAAAAAAAAAAAAAAAGTGATCTTGCGATCCTGTATAGGCATTGAAAGTCCTGGAAAAGACGGGTGGGCTGGTAATATAAAAATTGTAAAAGTTATAGATCCGGCATTGCATTTTGTTAGAAACGCAAGTATCACCCAAGTCTTTTACATTTACTCCTCTTCTACTTCTAGGCTTATGTTTATTTACGATGATAGGCTTGTTTTGTACTGCTTGGAATGCTGAAGCCACTAATGAATGGGATTGATAGATGCTAAATTACAGTACTTGAAGTCAAAATTATGGCACTTAATAGTGAATCCGGAAATTATGTCATTTGTGTGTGTGTGTGGGGTGGAGAAGAAGAGAAAAATTTAAAATGACTGGGGTTTTTTTTTTGCGTCATGGTGTATTCTGAATCTTGTTTATTGGATTTTCTTTGGAAATATGTTCTGAAAGTAGCTGACTGCTCCAATCAGGAACTTCAATGAAGTTTTTAAGTCTTTGATATGTTCATCTTTCATTTTTCATTCACTGATTTTCACTTTTATGTTCCCTTATTTTTGTGTTTCACGGTAGGCAAATCTGAAACTGAAAGTATGTGATGTTCTTTTAATGATACTATCATTATTATTATAACAGTTGACATTGGTTAATTGCAAGTACTGCTAGATAACAACCCAGAAACCGAATACATTCAAGATGATTGCCATTGTCGCTTTGTTAACCAAAATTTAATGTATCTGAAATTTCAATGTTGTAGAGTTGATTCTGATATTTTCATTCAATTTTATTTCTCAGGGTGCAAGAGCTTATTAAATGGTTGGAAAAGTGCTCCGATGCAGCCGTGGCAAATGTTGCTATTGGACAGGAGTGGCACCGTATGGCCTTCTGCCCAACGGACTCGCTTAGCACTCCTTCTCACGAACACATTCAGTGTGTGGCAGCTATTCTGTGGCAAAGCGTGGAGTTGCCAGTCCGGTACCCCCTTCAGCAGCTAGTCTCTGTTGACTTCATCAGGTATGCTCTTCTGTCTAAAACTTGTGTGAATCAAGTGGCTAGTGGTTTTGTTCAACCTTCATTCAACCATTGTGTAAATGTGTGTAATGAAAAATCAAAACAAACCATGATTGCCCCTTTATGTTGCTCATACCCAAAGTAGTTTCAGTAAATATTTTTTTTTAATGTTGATGAATGGATTCCGTAAAAAAATTGTTTTTCTTTTTTCAGATCACTCTTCAATTGGTCTATGGTTTTGTCAGAATCGAGCATCCGTCAAGCTGTGAATAATGTCTTGTGTGCAGCATGCCGCGTTTGTCCTCAAGGCTTTGTGCACCTAGAGGAATGGATGGGTATTTTGGATGCTGCTGGGTCAAGGGTCATGGCATCTGCTGCTGATGACATTGCATTGCATCGGAATCATGAGGCAATCAGGCCCGGTCGCATGACAGATGATTCGAAGGAGGCTAGCCAAAACGTCAGTAGTTCTGTATTATACAGTCAGCATGGAATGACAGATGACTCCAAAGAGGTAGGCTTTAACTTGTAGATAGTCATCAGTTTTCTGGATTTTCCCCTCTATTGGATTTTAGATAAACAAGTTAAAAAGTAGCTTTTGATCCTTCTTAAAAAAAAAACAACCCAAAAAACAACAACAAAAACAATTACAAACAAAGAAAAAGCAATAAACAACCAACATAAAAAAACACACACAAAAAAAACAACAAAACATTAACCCCAATATACCCCCCAAAACAAGTTTTGACTAAACCAGGAAACACTATGAATGAAGCAAACATGCTGTTTTCTTTAGTGAAACATGACTTTACTTCCCTCATGTTCCCCTTACCTTGCAATTATTTTATTTGTGTGCTTATTTTTAATTACTTCAATGGTGAATATTGATTGATCTTCTTGATCTCCACTCTTATGTGTATGCACAGGCATGTCGCCTTCAGAGCTTGGCTGCAATGAACTTGGATGAGAGCAAACTGATGCTTCTGGCATCAGCGTCTAAATCGAGAGTGGCACTGCGTCAGCTCATGACGTGTGGCTTGCCCGCTATGCTGGCCCAGGCGGTATGTGAGTTTTGCAATCAGCAGATGATCACTGCAGTCAACCACTTGGCCATGCAGGCTAATGAGGAGGAAAAGGCAGACAATGAAGAGGAAGCCAATGCTTGTGCAGGGGGCACAGGGACTTCAGGTATTGCATTTTTCTTTATTCTTTTTAAGATTACTACTGAATAAGCAAATAAATACATGATATTATATATTGAATCCTGAATTGCATTCTGGTGATCAAGTTTGCTCAATCTACACTCACTTTTATTTCAATTTCTGATTATTGTTTTGATTTTTTTTTTTTTTTTTTTTTTTTACTATATGTTTGGATAATCCTTTTTTTCCTTCTTCTTCCACTTGGTTGAAAAACAAGGAAAATAGAAAATTGCCAACCATGATAAAAGCAAAGTTACACCATTTTGAATTTCCAATGTGAATATTTTTAAAACTTCAACAAGTTTTTTTTTTGCGTGAAAAAGACAAACAAAAATAAAACAACAAAAATAGAAACAAAAACAAAACTTTATCAGTAGGCAAGCATTAATGGGTAAATAGAACAGGAATGATTATGTAGTAAAACTTTGAGAGGGAGAGAACTTTACAGTAATTTTGTCTAAAGGTGAAGGACTATTTTGTTTTGCAGAAAATGTTTTGCAGAAAGCGTAATAATTTTTGCTTACTCAAAGTATTTTGCAAACCATATTTTACATAACCTTGCATATCATAATATGATTTTTTATGATTGCCATTTTTGTAAAACTTGCTTCAATATAAAAATATATGGCTTCCTAGTTATTGTTTTGTCATTTGTTTTATTTCCCTTAGAGAGTGGAAGTTCTGTGACAGCTTCTCTTGTGACAGCAATATTGAGATTTTTCACTGAAATAAGCTCTGAGCTTGAGTTCAAAGAATGGCTAGGCCAGGCAGAAGGAAACGCATTTTGGTCATTACTTCTGACGTTATTGTGTGGTACTCAATACCAACTTCCCATCATTGGCTCAAATAAACAGGAATGTTCAGGAGTAAGTTTTTTCCTTTCTTTACAAATTATGTCACTTGATTTTATTCAAGTACTGCTAGATCAACAAGGGCATAAATACTCATGTTTCTTAGAAGAATTTATGGAATAGAAATGTTGTCACCAGAAAATATTAATTTTACCCACTTAAAACCCAACACATGGGACTATTTCAAGGTTGCCTGTATTAAGAAACTCAGCTTTCTTTTTGTAATGTTGCTTCCATTGTCGTTTTTTGCTGATTTAAGTAAGTCCTTATTTTTGAGAGACCAAGGTAGAAAAAATAAGATATGGGAGTGGATTTCTTGTGCTTTAGATGAAGATTTAGACCATTAATGGCAGCCATGTGAAATTTTGCTATTTATTTGTATGATTTCAATTTCTTTTTATATTTCATCATTTTGTGATTGTTTTTTTTTTTGTTTTTTTTTTACTAGTTGATGACCAGTGAGGAGAGATCAGACCTGGAAAATCAGACAATCCAATTTTTTACGGCTGTGATATTATTTCATTCAGAGAATCAATTATTATTTGCCAAAGTTTTATGCGATGTCATTAAAGATCAAGGCATAAGCAAAACAGGTATGACTTAGTAAGAATGTTAGCATTTTCTTTTCACCTTTTTTTTGTTTGTTAATCACCCTCTCCACCCAATTTTTCTCTTCCTTTTTTTAAATTTTAATGTTATGCAATATCAATCTCCTAGATTTTTGTTCCGAGCTATTAAAAAAACAACAACCTAACAAAAAACAATATTACTATCAAAATTATAATCAGAGAGTGAATATAATGAAATGTTTGAGTGTCTAGCATGTATTTCAGTTCCTGTCTTCTCATGCATATGTATGATATGTTATGATCAATGGATATATATATTGTATTTTGGATTTTTATTCTTTTTTGGAAATAATCTTATATGGACTGAGTTTTTTTTTTTTTTTTTTTTTTTGGTGTTGTTAAGTTAGTGGCCAATGTTTTTTTTCAGCAGATTTCTCAACCAAACAATTTTTTTTGTCTTGGTTTGTAGAGAGAAAGTAAAGCATACAAATCAACCATTTACTATTATATCCGCAGAACTGCTGAGTGCCATGCCTTTGTCTGGATTCATGCGCCGCCTCTTGCTTCAAGTTTTGCTGGAAGATGAGAAAATCTCTGTCTCTGTGTGCAATAACCACAATAATCTACAGTCACTCGAAGATGCTGTTTTAGCCCATGAGAATACCAACAATGTCTTTCCACTCATCGCCTCCAGCGGGCTCATTTTCCACCCCCGTTATGGCTGTGGTAGAAGCAGTCGATGTGTCACAATGAACTTCCATGCCAAGTGCAGTGACGTCATTGCTAAAGTTGCAGGTACAGATACTGATACTTTTTTTTTTAATGTAAGGATTTTCATTTGTACATATATCAACTGGCCCTCCCATTATTGCCACTCAACCAATAGATATCAGCTTGAATTGACATTTCCATCGTTTATTGTGAATTTGAAAGTAATGAATTTGAATCTGACAATGTATTCATTTTCTAAAAGTATTTCTCTAATATTTCTCATTTCTTTTGTCACTAGACATATTACCGTTTACAAGTAGTTGGCCAGAGAAAAAGGAAGACAAGAAGAAGAGGTCAGATGAACTCAAGAAAGATGCTTTGGGTGAGCTAGACATGGAGATTATGGAGTTAATTTCTCATGCTGCTGGTGAGCCTTTTCATGGCAAAGATTTAAAAATGGCTTGTCATTCATTCATCAGACAATAACCATATGTAAAAGCAAAGTGCCTGAAGCCCTCTATACTTTCTCCCACCCTTCATTGCCACTTGATAAGTCAAGCCAATTGATAAGTCTCACCAATTCATGTGCCTAGATGAATGATGATAAGATAATATTTTATTTGCAAGTCCAGAGAATTGTATGCATGCTAATTGTTCAGTCAATCAAAAATTAAAGGCAATTGTGTTGCGAATTAGTATCCAGACAATAGATAAGGCTTGTTAGTTGATGGATCTGACCATTTAATTTAAATGGGAACAGTTGTTAAATGTGACTGACAAGGAAGCCAATTATTTTGACTTTAAATTTATGTAATGTATTAGGCGATATGCTTTGATTGGCCTTTTCAAAAACTTTTTCGGAATACTGGTATTGTATATAGTATAAACTTTCTAATAATCTGACACATTTTTTGTGACTGTGACAATCATAGGATATGAATATCGTATATACTTACTTTATGCCAAGTTACTGTGGGATTTATTTTTTGTCCATATTTATAGTAACATTTATGTAATTGTATCTTTCATTTTCTTATCTGACCGTTTAATTGCTGTTTTTCATCAACACATTGAACATGGAGAAAGTGCCTCAGAAAGCATGCAACTTAATTATTGTTGGAATTCCCATAGTACATTTTTACCACTTATTAATTATTGTTGGAATTCCCATAGTACATTTTTACCACTTATTAATTATTGTTGGAATTCCCATAGTACAGTTTTACCACATATTAATTATTGTTGGAATTCCCATAGTACATTTGTACCACATATTAATTATTGTTGGAATTCCCATAGTACATTTGTACCACATATTAATTATTGTTGGAATTCCCAAAGTACATTTTTTACCACACATGAATTTCTCTAGATTTTTTTTTTTTTTTTTTTTTTTTTTTTTTGTATGCAAAGCTAGTGAGATTTTTATCCACCTCATATTTTTGATGTATGTTTTGTTGTCGTTTAAGGTGCTTCTGCCAAAGAGAGAAGAGAGAAGAGCCCGTTCACCAGGAACACACTTTCACCACGCCCACCTACTCGCCGGGGAAGACTCAACGGTAGCATTGACTCTCTTTTAGATTCGGCAGGCTACCTGAAAAGTTCTCAGAGTCTGAACAGGGCTCGGTTGTGGCATGTGTCATTGCCAGGTTAGTATTGTGATGGATAGGGAATCTTCATATATATACAAAATCAGGGAATCTCTATAATGCATTGGCATTGGGCAGTCAGGGAATCCAAAACCAGGGAATCTCCATATACAAAATCGGGGAATCTCCATAATGTATTGTACAGTACAAAACTGTAGATCGTCTTTTAAGGCAACAGGGAGTCTGAAAGCAGGGGCCATTCTTGAATGGGGAGGGCATTCAGGAACCTTGTATTATCCTGTATGAACTGTGGAAAATCCGGTCAAGCAATGGGTAGTCAGGAACACGGGAAAATTATGTAATGTAGCACAATGCCTGGCTAGTTTACTGATACATTGGTGCTATAACACCATAAAATTTGTATTTTTGGCTCTAAGGAATATTAAGGAAGGAATATGTGGAAAATATATTTTTGTTGAAACATTTTTGTCTGGTTTGGTTCCCCATCTTGTGTACTGCTCAGCTATTACTGGCTTAGATTATGAGTTGGTAACTTTTGTATTTATAATAAAAGAATACCAATTGAAAAACATCAGGTGGTAGAAAGCAGCGATGGTTTATTGTTTTTAAAAGCAAAATATTATAAAAGTTATTCAGACTTTCCAAACAATTTAATGTTATTTAGGTATTTACTGCAGAGAATGTTAAAGTTAAAATATTGTTGGATAAAGCATACTGTTACATCATCCATTTTTGTTTATGTAGAATTAGTTCATATTTCTGTGATTTATGTTCTGGTTTTTGTCAAATTTTATCACAGACAAAGATTTGCCTCTCAATATGACACTGTCCCAACTTCTACAAGTGTTGTCAGATCATGCACTCACGCCCTCTGCCATGGCTTTGCAGTTTATTGCCACTTTCAGGACACCCATGGCAATGCAAGGTAATATGGTGTGGAAATTCAAACTGAAACCTTTCTTGACAGAGAGAGAAAGGGATTATGACAATATTTGGTCCCTTGGATTTTCATTGTTACTTGTGTAGTCTCTTTTCAACTTAAACATTTTTTTAAAAATTTATCATGTTCTTTAACAATTTCAAAATTTACTTTTTTGTTTGTTTTATTTATTTTCACTTTTCTATTGTTGGTTTTAAAAAACTTTTTTTTGGGGGGCTAGGGGTTGTTGTTTCTGTTTTTATCTGCATTGTTTTGATTATGTCCTTTCATTTTATGTTTGTTTTTATGAGGAATTATAATTGTTCTTTTGTTTGTTTCTTTTGACTGTTTTTTCTCAGAAGGAAGTTGTTTTTATGATTTTGATATATGTGCTAAACTCATTGTAGGTAATTTCAATATTCTTAACTTAAAAATACTTTTCTCTTTCTTTCCAAAGCCTTAAAATGGTACTAGGAATTGAGTGATTGATAAATTTGATAACAAAAATGTTGTCTGGTGTATTTTTATAGGAAGACTGCTTATTTCTTTTAATGTATCTGTGATATCTTTTAAATTGCTTTTTATTTCAACAAATTTTTTTTTAACATTTATCTGTATTAATTTCTTGACAGTTTACATCTGAAGGATCAATTTTATTTGAATAGCTATTGTATGATTAGCATTAGCAGGTGCCTCTGGTAAACCTACTTCTCTCCTCTCCTGTCAAAACTTGATTATTTTGTAAACTTGTATTGTAAAACCATCATGATGGTTTTAAATTAGGCCTATCTGTTGTTCATTCAGTTCAATCTTGTCACTATTGAATTCATTCGGGAATTTAGAGAAAATCAATTTGAGAGGAATCATGCTGCTCTTGCTCCAGTTTTTAAAGTCATCAAATTTTTTGTCTGAAATACAGTGGCTGTTACTTATAAGATTGCCGTTACAGGAACAAATTTATAGAGAAGAAAATTAATCTTCGTTTCATAAGAATACTCATTGAGATGTACATTGACTCATCTCATAACCTTAATAATATTTCTATTAAAGCAAGAGATAAACCAAAAAAGTAATTTTGACGCAAATTTACCACATACTATCTCTAGCTTAACCATCATTTGGAAAATGCATGTACCAATTGTATTTTTAAAAAAAAACACTCAGGCATGAAGAAGTTCACATTTAGCACAGGATTCAATTAGTCAGGTAAGTGTTGATACATAACAACAATACCACCTTTCCATGGGTTGTCACCTCTACTGAAGGGTGAATGAGAAAACAGATCCATCTGCTAAATCATGCAGCCATGTCATATCTAATAATCAAGGTGTGATTCGTTAATAGCAAAGGCGGGTGTGGTTGGTATACTGATAATGATTAACGTGAGTTTTACAGTCTAGGTTGTTGGGTTGTTTTTTTTTGTGTGAGTTGTTGTTTTTTTTTTCCCAAAAAGAACAACAGAAGCCTTTTCAAACACTCAGACTCAAGGCATTTGAGCGTTTTGTTCCTTTATTATCTGTAAAATGTATTAATTTCATAGCTTGTTGAAATGATCTGCCCGGGTCTCCTTTCATATATTATATACAAACCTCTCAAATATGATATAGGGGGTGGATTGGAGATGTGATGAGAAATTTTTACACTTGAGCTTGCTTTTGCACTTATTATCTTTTCTCTGCTCTTTCTTTTTAACCAAATTTGGATGAATGCACCTTTTTTTTTTTTTTTTCTTGCTCTGCTTTTTCTTTCAAACCAGATGCAACTGAATAGAATGAAAAAAAATTCATGATCTGTTAGAGATCATGCATGCTGTTTGATCAACTCAATCTCTAACAAACCAACTATGTGCCTTAGATGTAGACTGTACTATGTTGCACACACTGGAAAGATATTGTCTCAGTTTTCTATTTCATCATTGATCTGACTGTTTACATGTGTGACATTTTTAATCTCCTATTACTATTATTAATCTTTTCTGTCCATCCATCATACAAATAATGATATTTTTCCATTTACACCTAACACCAATCTAGCTGCTCGTGGATCTGCTCTTTTTTGTTCTCAAAGCGTCATTGAATATAAGTGATAAAGATATTGCTTTATTTCATCCTACAACCATTGATAAATATAATACCAAAAATATCTCTGGAGATTATGTGGTAAAATTATGACAAATCATAGCTCAATTCATATTGCTTTTGATTTTATCAACCGCTAATAAGTGTTATCTTTGAAATTATGATGTCATCAATGTGTTTTCACTAAGGATGAATTTATATTTTATTTGTCTGTTTTTCATTATAAGTACTTAAAGGATGTAACACATTGTTATGTAACAATTATTTTAGCCTGTATAGGCTGATGTGGGGTCACTCTTTATCCTCGATATTTTGTTTTTATATTATAATTACTATTTATATACTTAACATATTTTTTCTCATTCATATTTACCCTTGTCAAAAATTTTTCACATCATAAATGATTTGCTTGTGTAGGAGTTCTGTAGACTCCAGACATTTTTCCTTTCATGACCATGAAGTTGAAGGGAGCTGATCACAGCTCTGGTTTCTGAGGGGTTCAGTAAAGGTGCATTCCCTCATTTACATTTGTTACCATATCATTTCATGCATCCAGCAGCTTCACAGTCCCCTCTAGAGTCCCTTATGTGATTTTGGGCTTTTTTGGAGGTTGTGTAAAGCAACTGTTCATGTTGCCCTGTTCACAGCCAGGTTTTTGGGAATGCCTGAAATCCATTAATTGCCTTTATCTTAGTAGGCTGCTGGCCTTATTTATTAAACAGATTCCTAATGAGCTAGAGCTAAGAGAAAATAGGTTAGAAAGCAGAAGAGAAAATTTCGTAATTTGCCTTCAACCTCGAGGCTTGGTGAAGCCAAGAGGTAGGGATATTTGAATTGGGGCCGGGGAAGCTAAAGCAGCTCCAAAAGTCTCCTAACTATTTTACTTACTCCTTACTGGAGTTGATTATTAAAGGACATGGCATATGCCACACATCAATGGATTCTGTCTACTGCAAAGTGGGTGGGGGCAATCCCCTCTCATAATTAACCTGTTAACTTCTATTCAGCCGCCTCCCATAATTTACCTGCCTCCAATTTGGCAGCCCCCGCAATATAACTGTAAAACCAGGGTCTCCACAGGAAGGTTGAATTATAGGCACTTGCACTGGTGGGGCCCCTGAAATAGTTTTACATTTACTGTCAAGAGCAGGATGGTACCCTCAACATCAATCACTGTATAAGGCTGTGTGGCAAGCTATGACCTTGAGCGTAATCAATATAATTTCCGTAAGGATGTCAGGCCCTTGTCCTGCAGGACTCCACATTATAAATATAAATAATGGGATTAGATATTTGTGTGAAGGCAAGCATGAATGCATATTTTCATATATTTTGGTTGCCACTATGACATTAGAATACCTTATCATTACTTGATCATCACTTCTTTGGGGAATGTTGGC
>JBBPCV010768071.1:2500-10837 GCA_037974505.1 Plocamopherus tilesii
GGATCGCCGAAAAGGTCAAGGCCATGGTGGAGTCGTACACCAGGTTCCTTCAACGAGAAGGCGTGATGAGTGGCACTCCGTTCTCCCAGCCTTACGTTGCCGCGCAAGCACAGTCCATAGAGCAGGGTTCAGGGGCGTGCTGCACCCCTCTTTCGTACCAGACGAGCCATGGCTACACGACGATAAGCCACTCCAACCCACATGGGGTCGGCCTGACACGCGAGGACAGCACGTCTGAGTTATACCACTCGGGCTACACCTTCTACGGGACGAGCGCCTCCCCTCCGAAAAGCCGCGCTGGGTTCGGGAGGCAACACGCTATGAAAGCCGCGAACTTGAAGCGTTTCTCCACTCCTACAGTGTCGACCAGAAACAAGCACAATCCCAATCGGGCAGTCAAACACAAGGGAAACAACTCAAGGAGGACTCCTCACCTAGATTGGCTCAATGCTTTCGGCAACACGGCGGTCCGCGGCCATTTCAACACGAGCCCTTTCATCCTACGGCAGAATCAGGCGAACAAGGACGTCAGGAGGAATCAAAAGCTTGGTCCAAAAGTGCAGGCTATATCCGGAAACTCGGAGATACCCGGCAAGAGGAGGATGGCGATGGATAATTTCACGCTACCCTGCCCGATGGCATTGGGCCAGGCCGCACGACCCGTAGACGGTGGTGGCGAGCGAATGTCGCGACCGAGGAAATTTCCCCTCGGAGGTAAGACTGACAGCAAGAGTCAAGGATCTCCGCAAAACGCAAAGCTCGGGGCCAAAACAAAACCCGTGAATGCAGAAACAAAAGGAGCCATTAAAAACATCAGACAAGGAGACAACAGCCAGAAGTCAATGCGTTCTCGGGACTCCCCAAGCAAAGCCCAAGATCCCTGCAAACGTGATCCTAAAATGCCCCCAAATAGGTCTGCTGCTTCGACCTTGTTCGCGAGCCCCCCAACAGCTGGCCACCAGAGAGACAACTCGCAGAAACCGTTGGCGAAGTCTTGCAGTTCTCCGATTCCTTCTATATCTACCTTATCGAAGAAAGAGGGCCATGACACATTCACCAAATGTGTGAGACGGACGAGTAAACTAAAAGCCGGTCACGACGTGATCCAAAACTACCGAAACGCCAAGGAATTTCAAGATTTCGGAGAACGCGTTAACGTCTCTGAGGAATTCCATGGAGGCCCCGGCTACAACTCCGCCCCCAAGGACTATCGGCTTGCACAGAAGAAGAGTTTGCATGTCAAAACAACTGTGGCCGGTCTCTCGAGACAAGAAAGCTTCAGCGAACTAGACTCGTGGGACTTCGATAGGTTCTCGACCCCGGTTTCGGCCAGATCACCCAGGTGGGACATACAACGGACGGACGCGTGTGATCCGTTTGGGATGAGGTGCGTCGACGCGCCGTTCATATCTCGGGAATACCCGAATGCCCTGATACAGGACTTTCACGCGGCAAGCTTGAAAAACAAGGCGAATGAGAAAGATGCCAAGATGGCGGCCCAAAAACATGCGCCGAGTAACAGCGACGTGTCTACGTCTAGTTGGCGTTCAGTGAGCCCTTCGAATTCCTCGCAGAAAGTAAACAGCAGCGCTAGCCAGTCCAAAAAGAAGGCCGATCGCTTCTTCAGCACGGGCTGTCCCCTTTGCCACAAGGGGTCAGAGGTCACCAGTTCCCACGAGCGCCGCCACACCAGCCCCGGCCGTACGGGCGGCTGTGACGAATCGTCCAAGTCGACGATGAAGGGCATATCGGACCTGTCGTTCACCACCAGGGAGGAGCCGACGTCTGGCGATTCCCAGGGCAGCAAGGCTAACCGACTGGATTTAGAGAACGTCACCTCCATGAGCGATTCCGTCATGATACAACTGAGAGCCGAAAAACTGTCAGTCTGTAATGAAGAGAAGTACAACGACGCTGTAAGACAAAACCACTCGGATCACTGTATTAATTTGGATTCCAACAAATCATTTAATAAAGACCCCAACGCCAATCAGCGAGAAGCGTCTGATTACCTTTCAAGCTTCCTTTCCCTCTCCCCCTCGAACAAGGGATTTCTGGGATGCCACATTTCCCGAAGAAAACTACAGAGATCGATATTCCTGCATTCAGGCAAAATCATGGCCAAGAAGATCAACGTCAAAAGAGCTCTAATGAAAAATACGAAAGGAAAACGGCGGGCCGAAAATAAGCTAAAAGCCGATCCAAGTTTGACCCTGTCTGCAGACGACAATGAACGTGTGGTTAAAGGGATGTCCACCCCAAGCAGTTCCAGTAGTCTCCGCAATAGTCGGATCCCTCTCCATTTCTCTGGTGGTGTCAACGACGTGAATAATGCTACCAGTTTACTGAGCACGGAAAACCACAAGGAGGGCTGCCTGACGCCGAGGCGAGCGAACGAAGCGTTGACCGGCAGTCTCTCTGCGTCTCAGGGAACGAGCCCACGTTCTCATCCGGGATTTAAGAAGCTTCTCCACTTCTGGGAGGGAAAATTTGCAAGGAAGAAAATCAGATCATTTCATTGTAAGACAACGAATAATAACGCAGAACAGTGTCGCGAACGAGGAAGAGACGAAGATCAGAACGTCTCGATCGGCGACAAGAAGGAGACGCTCTCAGATGTGCCGGCACGCAAAAATCTTACTCCGGAAGACAGTATGCATCAGGATCACCCCATCGCAAGGGTCGTGGCCAGAGAAGAAAACCGAAACAGCAGTGCCTCCATGTGTAAACACTCGGGCACTAAGGGCTTCTCGCCTGGCCGCGGGCAACTTCCGGCTTTGCCGTCAATCCGACCATCGTCGAGGGTTTCCTCTCACCCATCGAGGAAATCGAGGAACAAAAGGACGGCGAAGTCACAGGCAGCGGCGGGCAGATCCTTTGAAACCCAAAGCCTGGATTCTCTTTCAAGACCACCGACTCCAGGTTGTGAAGCAGTTAATAGCAGACGGGAAAAGACCAAGATAGGCATGAAAAAAACCGACACACCCTTTCCCAGATCAGCCCAGAACGTGCCGTCTTTAAAAGCGGCTGCAATGTCGTCTGAAGGAGAATGGCCGTCCTGTTCCCATTTCCACCAATGGCAACACGCAGAGCTTTCGTTGGGCCCGGGGACAGGGAACGATCGTTCGGAGGTTGAAACAGTCACGTCTGACAAAGATACCACTCTGGATTCAACCGCTTTGAATTTTAGCAGTAAAAAAGAGAGAGCGGTTGACGTCGACGCAGTCTTCTCCGTTGCAGGGACTAGAAATGAGCGTGCTAAGAAGAAAACTGAAAAATCAAGGAGGAAATGTCAAAATGCTTGTGAGGACAGCTTCGATAGTTTAGGGATTACTCCTCGACGTACGGTCTCTCTCAGTTCCATATGCGTTGAAACAGGGAACAATATGACATTGTGCTCGGAATATTTCACCTTCTTAGACGAGGCAAATCTACTAACAAGACAATCGGAAAACAATTTAAGTCAAATGCTACGAAACAATAAAATGATGAGCCCTATGGCCGAATCGTTTGTTAGCCCCGTCGAAGTGATATCAACCTGGACTGTCATTGACATGCTCTCGGAGGCCAACAGTCTGCAAGAGTCGGAGGCTTCGCGGAGCAAAATTAGTCTTGACGAAAATTTGCAGGACTTCGTTGATTTTGTCAGCGACCAAAACCTTTGCCCCGTGAACGGCGGAAGCGTTTCGGATCGCAATCGCTATTTCAGTCCCAAGATAATATCGAAATCTGTTGGGATGGTTGAATATTGGGGGGACGGCGACCACGGCGGCATACTGCCCTTGTTTAACAACGACATGCCGTTAGACTTGCGTCTCCGCAAACAGAAGACGGCACGCCCGAGGCAAGACGTTCTCAACGGATTTGCTTGCTTGGGAGGATGGCCCAGTGGCCCCGACAGTAACCAAGAGGGAGAACGGAGCGAAATTTCCACGAGTAAAAGTCAGGATTGTTCTAAACGCTGGCGGAAGCCAAATCTCTCCTTAGGCATGAGTCCATCCACAGTCTGCAAACCGTCTCTTCTGGAAAGCCATCGCTTTGCGGATGATTACGATAAAACCCGGCATTGTTTCGAAACGAGCTACGACTCGTTGACCTCTGGAAAGCCGAGCGATACAATAGCAATTACCAATACGAACCACGAGGTACACGGTAGGTTCCCTTCAAAAGCCGGCAACATTCTCCTCAGGACGGAGCCTCATCATTACGCAAAATCTGAATTTTCCACCAAGCTCTACAGGGGGAATTTGACGTCTCTACCCAGACCCGAACAAAACAGCACAAATTCCGTCGAGTCGTCCGTTATAACAGAAGCAGCTTGCCAGATGAGAAGCTCTTACAGCGGCCCGTCAGAACCCAATACAATGCCTAACGCTGCAATGGGGAAAGCAAAGAGAGAAGGGGCCAAGGAAGGTATAAAAGGGACGAAACTGAAGAGGAAATGCCAAAAGAAAACTCAGGATCAATGCGTTTCTTGCAATTCTTTACCCTTGACGCGCTTCGTCGCCGAAAAAGAGAACGAAAAGAACAAATCTGAAGTCGAATGTATTTCAGCGCACACACAACAGGCAAAGAATTCGAAAGCGAAAGAAGAGCTCAAAGGGAACGCGACCGATTTGTCTGGTGCCACGGGCAAATTCCTGTCCGATCACTCGTGCTTTGAGAGTTCGTCTGACGCTGTGTTCAACAAGCACGGTGCAGGTATACACAAAACGGAGACTGGACCGAATGGTCAATGTAAGATGTGCGGTCACTGTGATTCACAAAAGGACACTCCAAAGGCCACATCTGAAACTAGGCAAGATCCCATCAAAGCAACCGACGTCCGACGAGCAGACATCCGCGTGGATGTTCCCAACGATTCGTTGTTGAAAGGAGACGGACAACAACAACAGGCCGGGGAGGGCAATGCCAAGAGAAGCGTCCAAGAGGTGGAAATCATCATCGGGAAGGACGTCCCCGTTGAAGACTTCGTCAACTCTTTCATAGGCAGTCTGAAAAACCACGCCGCGGGATGCTATACTGAGACCACCCAATCAAGCCGCGAAGCCGCGACGAAGGGCGCAGGAAGATGCGCAGTGGGCAAGGACAACGACAAGGCCGTCTGCTCTCGTTGCAAGCAACCGCGTTTCATGCTGGACGTGTCGGCCTCCAACAAAGCCGGCAGAGAATCGGTGGCCAACCAACCGCCGAGCTGTCAGACCGACGGGCAGGATTTCTCCATGAGCAATTGCGCTTGCGAAGAGTCGGAGGTGGCCAACAAGAACGAAGGCGATTCCAGTGCCTGGAATACCTGTACTGGGAACAACAGAAGAATTGTCTCCCGGTCTGACAACGATCAACGCCGTGACTGTCGTGACTGTTCAAAGGGCGTGTTGAGAACCACACCCAGTAAGTCGCTTCAATCCGAATCGTCAAACTGGAGATCCTTGTCCAACAGAGATCTTTATGGAAGAAGCCGCTGCCTGGACGAGCTAAACCGGTTGGTGATGAAAGCAAGAGCTTCTTATGACTCCCTTCTCGGCAACGGAGGCAGCAACTATCACCAAACAACGAACAAGTTAACCTCAAACTCACAAATCCTGACAAACATTCCAGGGAAGATCAGAAGGCCCCTCAGAATTGGCAGCAAGCTTTACCAGAGATGTAAAACTTTGAGCAACACCAACATGGAGAAAAGGGACTCTTGGGGATCTGACCTCCAGATAGAGAACGCCCGCTTGGATGATAACGACAAAGAGAGAAGTCCAGCGTGCTCCCTCAGCAAAGATGCAACACAGTACATCCTGGTCTACGCGCCTTGCTCCTTCCGCACAGACGGCAAGTCGGTAAAGTCTCTCGTCACCGAAGAAGGCATACGTCGTGTCAAAAAGGTGAAGCTTTGTATCACCGACGACAAAACGGGCGAGGAGTGTTGTGTGATGGTGGAGCCGAAGGACAGGAATGCTTCGCTCTCTCCGGTCGTGGAGACGAAATATGGGTTTGTTCACGTGAACTTTCATCCCAGCACAGACTTTGGTGATGACGTTTTGCCAGCGGAAAATCCCACATGCGGATGCGAGCAACTGGAAGGCGTCAGGAATCTGCACCTTCAAGCTAAAGAAAAGAGGACCTTGGAGCGTCCCGCGGCACAGCAAGAAGCCTGCGACGTAAAAGACTCATCACACACCTGCAAATCCAATGAGAGCAATGATTGTCAGGGTTGTTACCTCGAGACGATGAAGCAGATACGGAGTCGGATACCAGCGGGGTGCATCCGTAATAAACAGCAAGTCGCGAGCTCAAAATCACAGGCTGAGAACGTGCGCGTGGTAAGCAGGAGACAGTCAAAATCGTATGAGTCCCCTAGCGTATACTCCAAGGCAAACCACGCGGGTATTGTCGATCGGGAGTCCGATGACTCCGACGAAGACCTCCCGTGCGGTGTCATCAAGTCTAATTGTTCTTTCGATTGCTGGCCACAAGATGGGTACAGAAGCTCGTCGCGTAACAAGACAAACGCGGCCATGGGGCGTATCAGATCGAAAAGAGAACCCCCGCACCGGCCTCTCAGGTGCATGCCCTCGTCGCCCATGAGGCCCATCCGATCAATCCGGCCGAGGGTCAGAAGACCCAGCACCAGCAGGGTGAGGCACGTCTCCACCTCGCCTATTTCCCAGCTGCAGTCCCCGCCTTTGTTCTCTGGGAGTAGATCGACGAGCTCCGGGGAACCGGAGAGTCCGCCGTTGTCCAGGCAACGGATATTCAGCGCGGTGGACTCCCGAATGCGTCACCAACTGGGCGTGAACTCTGAGTCGGACATCGCCAACAAGTACTGCCCCGAGAAGAGGCAAGCCTTCCCTGATCGAGCCAGAGAGGAGGAAGGCAGACGTCGCGAGTGCGATGATTGGTTGGATCGTGGCATTCAGCAGAGAAGCGAGGCGTTCGGGCCTGATATAAAACGGGAGAGAGAACGTGATAAAGGAGAAGGAAGGCAAACACAGTGCTACCCACCATCACCATCGCAGGAGGAAGAAACTAATGCTCGTCCCATGCCCAGGAGCACAAGGACGGAACGAGTAAGGAATGACGACGCTCCTCAGAGTGAGAGGAGAGCGTGCCCTCAATACAGGAATGATCGACTTCGTGAAGACCGAGCACTGGAAACGGCCGTGCGTCAACCGTGTAGAAACGGCAACGATGGCCATGGAAGGGAAATGGGCCAAGATAAATTCTCTTCTGGACAGTATGGTGACAAGACGATGTACCAAACAGCCAGAAGAGATTTACAGTGTGAGGGGAAGACACCTGAATCGTCTCCTCGACGGAATGACGAAAGGGAGTATCATACAGATGGGAGAGGAGCACGACCGTATAACAGGGAAGCGAGTCACTATGGATCATCGGCCGGGCAGTGTGCTGACCAAAGATCATATCAAACCGACAGGGAAAGCAGACAGCCAGCCCGGTCCTTCCCTCCCCAACCATATCAGAGCGACCCGAAGACGTGTCCGTGCGAAGGGAAAGAGCGGTCGAATCTTGGAGACAAGGAGGTCAAGCCGAGCGGTAATTTACCACCACAGTTTGATCCTAAAAGAGTGTACCAGTCAACCACAGAAGAATATCCGAGGAGAAATGAGTCACCCTGCCTGTCTCCCCGGCAATCATATCAGGACGATAAAGCGAGGTATCAGACGGATACGTTGTCGGGGCAAAGGGTAAACTTTCGCCAGCAACCTTGTGAGGACATGGTGGCCAACAGGGGTGGACCGCGGAATGACCAAGCACCTTGTCAGCCGTGTAACGACCTTCAAAGGGTGGATCCAGCCGCTTCCGGCCACTGGCGACCATGTCAGGACAATCAACAGAACAGTCAACCGGCCGGCAATGGCAGATTATGGAAGGGACAGACAACTGCATCCCACCCTTGCCGATCGTATCAGGACAGCGGACAGTTGAATCAAACGACCGAAAGTGACAGGTTGTGGAATAAACAGCCACCTGAATCAGGACCATATCGCCCGTGTCAGGACAGTAGACAGATGAATCAAACGGTCGGAAGTGACAGATTGTGGAATAACCAGCCACCTGCATCCAGCGCCCGTTGCCCGTGTCAGGACAATGGACAGATGAACCAACCGGCCAGAAGTGACAGATTGTGGAAAGACCAGAGTCCAGAATCAAGTCCCTCTCGGCCATGTCAGGACAATGGACAGATGAATCAAATGGCCGGAAGTGACAGATTGTGGAATAACCAGGCACCTGCGCCCGGCCCTCGTTACCCGTGTCAGGACAATGGACAGATGAACCAACCGGCCAGAAGTGACAGATTGTGGAAAGACCAGAGTCCAGAATCAA
>JBBPCV010768181.1:0-10835 GCA_037974505.1 Plocamopherus tilesii
CCCTCCCACCCCATAAAATCAGAACAGCCCCTGAAAACAAAGGGTGAAATCTATGATATTTGTTGTTTTGCATATGTTTTGAAAATATGATAACACAAAGTAATGTGATTGCTTCCCTTTGATGATATGAGAAGCTTGTTGCCAGCACTGTATTTATTTGCATTTCAGCAGTGCTAAGTATTAGATAAAAAAACGTTTGAATACAATGGAGACAAATATATTTATTCAATTGAATATCAGGAGGAAGTGTAATGAAATGAGCTGTCTTTCGACACACAACAGAATGTACATAACACTGACTTTGAAAGTAGCCATTATAAAATTTGTCCTTTTTTTTTTTTTTTTGCCATACCTTTTGTAAGGATCAGCTCTATTACAGCGTGATTTTTTCAAAATTTTATTCAATGCCCCCAAAATGAATTGAACATATCATCAAATTTCTAATCCTTTTTCTAGGGTTATGACCTGATATCATGCATAATTTATTTTATTTTCTTAATTTATAAATAGGCAACTGATCGAGATTCTGGTCGTAATGGAGATGTTGAATATTTCCTAGAGCAAGGCACAAGTAATGAGTGAGTTATTATGTAAATTTGAAATCATGATTAGAATGATAATTACGGCATTATTTTGCTTTTTGTCAGATTTTTGTCTTTCGCTAACATAATAAATAAGTTATTGAATGAAAAAACAGATTGTTTTATTAAAAGTCAAATTTGAAAGGAGTTTTTTATACAGGGAGCGCAGATAGCTCATTTGTTAGAGCATTGAACCATCAAGCCAATGTCACAGGTGCATTCCTGGCTGTGTAGGCTTGAATTTGAAATCCGAGTTTTTGGGTTTTTTTCTGCCTCCTTGTCCTGTGTTGCCATGATAAATGAGTGCCTAATCCCATTGGAGAGATGGATGATAAACTAGCACGTTCCATGTGCCTTTGTGCACGTAAAAGAACCAGCGGTGATTAAAATCGAAAAAGCAGGTCATACAGGCTGTCACCTTGAAATATTCAATTCCTACAAAAATTTCTTTCGGCTTCATTCACCCCTACAACTTGTTGTACCTCAGACTTATTGACCAGTTCATTACTCTGAATTCAAGTAAGAGGCATAGGTCAGAGGAGAAGGGAGTGTGACTGGCTGGGCAGCCATACTTCTCTTAGAATATTAGGACAGGTGTAGCAGTGACCTAGATCTCAGAAAAAATGTCTTAATCCTTAGAGTTGTTGACACATACAACAGCCTACCTGAGAGTACTGTAACAGCGTCCAGCCTGAATGCATTCAAAAATCAGACAGGCAAATTGTTCAGAGAGTACAAATTCATCACAGACTTCCCGTTGAAACCAGTTCTTCAGCCTTCACAAGTTGGTGTGGACTGAGAAGAAAGAGCAACAAAAGGCCTAAGACCTTCAACGATAGATTTCATATGATATGATATGATCTGACACTACTACAAGATCGTCAACATTGACGCTTAAGGCCTATTTCTGATATGCAACACTATACGGGCTAAATAATGCCAAATACTCATTGGCAATTTCTAAGAGATTTTGGCTGTCCTTGCAACCTGCCTCCAAATTTCCCTGTTTCAGTTCATCTTCAGACCCATCCATTTCCCAGACGTTGTAAAAAAAGGTTATTAATGGTCTGACTTTCTTCCTTAAGTCTTGTTTTTTCCATGGTGGCACTGATGCCATCAGAACTGATATTTCATTTCTGATCGTTTGGACCACATACTGCAGTTTTTCATTTGTTCATGATGGTGCTTGTAAGTGACAAATTACCACGAACTCCCCCAGTATACTATTTTTTGTGCTTTTCTTTGTCTGGCTTACTCTCAAAAGTCTTTTATGGAACCAAAGTTCCACTGTCTTTGTTTTGTTCTTATCTGCTTTCTTGAGAGTCCAGGCCTTGCATCCATAGATTATAACTCACCATGTCAGACATGTCTGTGGTTTTATCTTCAACGTGATTGGTATGTCTCTATCTTTCCATATGCTATTAAGTTGAACTTTTTTTTTTTAGCTTTGCCATGGAGATTCCTATTTTTATGTCCTTTGAGCAAGAGCCGTCTTGTCTTGATTGAGCCCTGATGTTTGAATACTACTCAATTTTTGAAGAAATAGTTCAGCTAGTTGCATTAAATAATCATGACCATGAAGGGAGAAATCAAGATACTGTATGAGATAAAATAAAATAGGACATGATAAAGTCAAGATGGCTGACAAATTAGATCAAGATCTGGGAGAAGATAAGGTATGATGATATCAAATATAACAAATGTTATGATAGTCAAAGTCCACTGTGAAAAATAATCAAGACCTGATATGGGATAACACAAGATCAGGCAAAGTATAAATAAATCGAATTGACTTCCAAAGTAATCAAGGCCAGGAAGAAAGTAAAACTATCTTTTAAATATAAATAAATCAAATTGACTTCCAAAGTAATCAAGGCCAGGAAGAAAATAAAACTATCTTTTTAATGAAAAGTACTTTAGTCATAATATGGACATTAGATATTTTAAACATTGACTCAGATAAATATGGTAGTTCAGATTTGTCGCACCATATTTGTTTATTTGTTTTTTGGTAATGAGTATATTAATACTATAGTAAATTAATAATGACATACAACATACGATATATTTGAAACTTCATTTGCTAAAAACAATCCTCTCCAGATTTTTACTCAACAGTGCAACAGGCCAGTTAAGTGTGCAAAAACCATTGGACTATGAGGGCACAAACCAATACGTTTTGTTGGTGAATGCAAAAGACAATGGTATAAATGAGAGGTCCAGCCAGGTAAAAATGACAGTGGCTTGTCTTTCTTTCTTTCTTTCTTTCTTTTTAAAAAAAATTCAATTTCATTTCATTTTTCGCTGCTTGTATATTTTTCCTTGGATTAAAAACAAAAACACAAAAATTAGCAAAATAATTAATAATCTATTAATATGGATAGTGTGTTAAAGTAAATATACATTACTTATTTATATATTACTTATATAATAAATATATTGAATTGTTGATATTCTATGTTGGGTCCTCCCATCCGCTGCTGTTTTCTACATACTTTGTAAGCCAGCTTTTTAACACAAATGTAAACAAAAACAGTATCAAAATTTATGAAGGATACCTGAGTCAACTCAGATTTGCCAGACTTCAGGCTTCGACTTTGAGCAGGACAGACGAGGTTACCAGAGCTTTCAGTTAAATCCATTTTCATCTATTTTCATAGTGAGCAGACAATTTAGAATGCTAGTTATTGGACTCATGAACATGCTGGAAAAGCTATTTAATGACATGATACAAGAGTCTTCTCTCTCCTCCTACAAAATTCGTCGATGTGGTCAACATACTACTCTTGTCCTTCAGTATGATTCATCTATGGCTGACACAGGTGTGTCACTGAATGATCCCTCGATTCCTACCAGCTATCATCTGAAGGCCCCAAGTATCAAACGTAGAGATCAGTTGAGAAAGAGTCAACATCAAATTACCACAGATGAAGAGACATCTACGTATTTAAATTTTCCTACAGAGACAGAGCAAGGCAGGGGTGATGAAAGTCAAAAACAGGACAACAATTCATCACAGTTTGGTTGTGCTATTATAACCACATTGCCACTTTCTCCTTGCGTGTCAGATTGTGTGTCACCAAGATCAGTTTTGTCTTTGAATGGTCACCTAGACTAAACCAGCTACTGTGTTACAAATCTGACTCAGGCCAAATCACCAAACCTATCCAAATCACCAGCTTGTCTCCTGGTCTCTGACTTGTCAACAAGGCAGTCTTCTTCAATCATTACACGTAATACTTCTCTCAATGCAGTGTTACAGAGTAAGTTAAAGTCAGAACACAGCTAACTGAACAAATTAGACAATATGATGAATTTCTCAAATTGGACATGGATGAACAGACTCCACTAGACAGCCACACTGATACGGATGAAGAACAGGAAGATAAAGAAATCAGGGTTAAGAAACCGGTTGTAGCAGATGGAAGACGAGGAAGTTAAATCAGCAATGAACAGAGTGTCGACCTGATGGATAAACTGAAACGCAACTATCCCATTCAGATATTCACCATCGGATTAATGGATAATGGTGGTGGACAGAGCATCACCCAATTGGATGGTTACAAAAATATTGTGAAATCATCTTACATTGAACCTAACATCCTTTTGGCAGAAACTGATGACCTGATTGTCTTTAAGATAGAGTGATAAAAGTAAGACACAAGGAAATCGACAAACAGATAGAGATTGTAGATGACGCTAACAACGACCAGGCAGTGTACAGGGCAGTCAGGCACTTGAATCAAAAACCATTTGAAAATCTTAAAGTTGCAAACCATTCAAGGGAGTTGATAACAAACCATGGTGTTATCACCATGCCATCTAAATTCTATAAAAATGTCAAGATGAAAAGCTGGACATGCCCTTTCCTTCCAAAGGTAAAACTCAACCATTGTTTAATAAGCCAATATCTTCGACAGTTCAGGAAAAGGTTCAACAGCCTGAAAACCAAGAGGGCACAAGGGGAAGATGAGATATATATGCTGAGTTTTTGAACTTCATTGTTAGATGAATGTGTGGCTGGGATTATCAGAAATTACCTAAAATTGCCCCAAAATACACAGATTTGAACAATTTCTACAACTCATAATCATTTATGCATAAACGTTGAAAAAATGAATTTACTATGAACTCTAGAGAAAAAGACTGGAAAAGAATAAAGGCAGTAGACTTATTGATTAGAATCAGTTAGGGTGTAGAAAAAAGGAAACAGTCATTAACATTAACAGCAGCTCTGCATAAACTTAGCAAATCAATGTGTGGATAAGAAATGTCAAACCGAAAGAGAGCACTAAAATAAAATTGTATGCATCACCAGTAAAATCCATCTTGATCTACCATTGTGGAACATGGGCAGTAACTCAATACGAACAAGGCAAAATTGACATTTCACAGGAAACAATTGAGACTGATCTTAAATATCAAATACCTTACAAAAATAACTTGCTGTACCAAAATAGAAAAGTAATTGCAGTCTCCATTCAGATGCTGGAAAGCAGCTGACACCTGTTCAGACATACATGTATTAACCCTTTCGGTGCCATAAGTTAATACATCAGGATGAGTCTGATATAACTCTTTGACTACAATTTGCCCATATATCGGGATGAGCACATTCATGCTCATCCCGATATATGAGCAAACTGTAGGCAAAGAGTTAAATCAGGCTCGTGCCTAATACGGGCTTATGGCAGTCTAGTATTTAAATTGTGTTCGGGACGATATGTCATCAATTGGCACTGAAAGGGTTAACATGCGACCAAAACATACCAGCAAACAAAGTGATAGTTATGGTGGCATACTTCATGCCATCTAGACACAAAAAGTATCTGGGATGACCATTGGGCTGGCGTCGTGGATGTTTGAGTGCCTGAGGCTAAAAGGATAATACATCTGAAAAGTTTTCAAAGTGTCTTAATTTGACAATTAGGAGGTGAAAGAGCTTCAGTTAAGCAAGTCAATTAACTTATTATCATATTTCCAATTAAACCTAAACCAAACAATGTCTACAACATGGCTTCACAAAAATTCATCATAAGAAAGTTGTGCTCATTATCACAAAATCAGGGTGTCCCTGCCTGGTTGATACATGTATAATGTCCATCCTTTTCATTTTGTCTTTCACCCCTTTTCAGGTTCAAGTGACCATAAATGTTCTTAACTACAATGATGAGGCACCAGTTTTCCGGCAGCCATCATACCAAACAACTGTTAATGAAGGATCTGTCGATTTCTTTACTCCGGTTACTGTACAAGTAAGTTGTCCTCTCTCAAGGTGGAGGGAGAAGAGTAAATATTCTCATTCTCAGCCTTGGAAAGCTTTGTACAAGGTTCAATGCCAAAGAGGCTTTCAGCCAAGGGTCCGTTCCATCAAAAGGAAGCTTATTTTTTTAGAGACAATTTTGTCTCCTCTTTGGTCACTATGTTTTACCTGCAGCTATCGAATTGAAGTTCACTTGGAAAGCCGCTTTTTAAATTGTCCCTTAATTGTTTTCTCCATTTCATGGGACTTTTGGGTGCAGCATTTATGGATTTCCAAACAATTTACACTTTTCAGCATGTTGGCCCCAGCTTCAATCATGCTTTTATCTCATCTTGTGCTACCAAAGCCGTTTGTCAACCAAGACTTATCCACAAGGGCAGTGGAGTTTTCTTCTTTTTTTTTTTTTTCTTTTTTTTTTCTTTTTTTTTTTTCTCTTTTTATCAGTTTCCTTCTCCAGGATGAGCTACCCTATAATGTTTCCAAATCTCTTCTACCCGGCCTTTTGTTGTTGATTAGTCATGTCACTACCCTTTGATCTGACAAGTGTAAGACAGTGGAAAATTGTTCAATTCGTCATCATTCTTTGAATATGATTGGACGAAGTAAGCAATAACAGAGTTGGATTGATGATGTTCATTTTCTGTCTTGCACATCTTGGCTTGAATAGTGACTAAAAAAGAATGTATGCGTCTCCTCTCCCTCCTCCCCCAATAGCCATAGGCAAGGTAAGATCATGCAATGCTGGATGTATATTTTTATTGTAAAATTGTTGGTGTGTATTTATGTACATGTGAATGCATGTGTATGTGCAAGTATGTGTATGTGCATGCATGTGTGTATGTATGTGCTTGTGTGTGTGTGTGTGTGTGTGTGTGTGTGTGTGTGTGCAGGTTTAAACTCGACATCCCCGTTTTTCATGTTTTTCCCCCCTTCTTTGTCCCATTGTAGGCAGGATATACGAATGCCTGGTCCCATCACCGATGATAAACTAGGAGGACCCATGTGCTTTTTGCACATGTAAAAGAACCTTTGGCGCTTATATTAAAAAAGAGTATACTGTGCTGACGAAATTCCATTCCTACCAAAATGTCTTTTTCGTATCAACCCTTACAACCTCTTCTACCTCAGACTTTTTGA
Organism: Plocamopherus tilesii; assembly: GCA_037974505.1. NCBI lineage: Eukaryota > Metazoa > Mollusca > Gastropoda > Nudibranchia > Polyceridae > Plocamopherus > Plocamopherus tilesii. The sequence goes on from JBBPCV010768181.1 coordinate 6,982, forward strand.
GCAGATCATTTCTGAATTCAAGTAGAAGAGTCAAAGAGCAGAGGGGAAGAGAGTGTGGCTGGCATTCATACTCTTCTTAGAATACTAACTAGGTCAGGCATGGCAATAACATTGCTACAAGATTGTCTATATTGATGCAAAAAGACCTTTCTGTGTGTATGTGTGTGTGTGTGTATGGGTGGTTGGGGTGGGGATGTTCTTTCTCCTTCTTCTTTAGCTGTAGCTGTTTAGATCAACCACCAAATGGACCCATTTATCCGTGCTCCCTTTTTTCCCCTGTTCCAACCTCCAATACTTGTTTTTCCATCTTTCTCAAGTCTTTTTTTTTCTTTTGAATATCTAGATGTGAATTTTTTTTCTTTGCAACATCAATTATTTAGATCAGAAACTGATTTGCACCTCCTACCAAATCCCACTTTTAATTTACTTTGCAATTATCATTAGAATGTCAAATTCTTGTTTAGGTAAGAATCTCATATTAAGACCAATAAAGTGATCAAAGCAGCCTACCTTGACAATGATTGGTTTTGCTTGATGGTTAAAGATTAAAATATGTGCTTTTAGTTAATTCATTAAATTTAACATTTTATCTCTACGTCTTATCATGCCAGGCAACTGACACAGAGGATGGTACTGTTCGTATAACCTACCGCATTGTGAGTGGTCAGAGCCTGAATGACGCTTTTCAATTGGATTCTGATACAGGCCGTCTGACACTCAACAAACCTGTCCGATTCCAGGACACAATTCTTGATGGCAATAATCAACCATCAGGAAGGTGAGAAAAAACAAAACAAAACAGCAGCAACACCATAATTATTGTCATATTGGTTAAGTGCTGTTTAAGTTGATGATAAGAATGATAATATAAGTATAAGCTCAAAGTGAACTTTAATCAGTCAGAGAAGATACATATAATATCTAGAATTAGGCCTACCTGGCTGTAGGAAGTTTTGCAAAGAATTAGATCTAACACTTTTGACAATTTTCTATAAACCCCGTTGAAAATAATTACAAATGCAAAAAAGAATAATTTTGAAACGAAATTTTAAAAATGTGGATCCACTGAAGATTGAATCTGTGATGATGGCACCTAACAGACTTGCCAAGAAAAGCAAATAATAAACAACAATATAAAAGGTAAAAAGTCTCCACCAGAAAGACAAAACAAAACAGTAAATTTTTGGGTTTAAACCCTTCTTCAGACAACAATAAATAACAATAAAAACAGTAATTGTAACAATTAATCTAATATATTTCATAAACTATAATAGAATAAGTAAAAAAAAGATATCTAGATCTAAAAACAGAGAAAAAAAAGAAAGCTTTGCTTCGGTGAAGTCGAGATGACGTATTGTCTCGAACAAAGTCCAAGTGGCAATAACAAAAAATGTTTGTCATCAAATCGCATGCACTCACACTCTCTACTTTGACAACGTCAGGAAACTTAGATTGTCCTGGTCTTTTTCAGTTACCCGATTGTTCAGATTTACTAAGCAATTTAATCTTTGACTGTTTCTACCTCATGAGCCTCCCATTTTTCCACCTAGAGCCCATTGTCCCAGACCCTTTTGTCAGATTAGATGCCCATGAAATTTTGTGTCTTTCTTATTCATCTATATATCAAAGATCACTCTACTTTATCTTCCTGATTTTTCTTATTTATCTTGATCAAAGATCACTCTACCTTAGCTTCCTGATTTTTCTTATTTATCTTGATCAAAGATCACTCCAGACTCCACCTTAGCTTCTTGAAGACCATCTTCACTTGATCTGAAAATTCTGATAATTTTTCTTAAACAACACATTTCTGCTGCCTCCAACCATTTTTTATATCATATGTCACCCAATATTCACAAGCATACGAAAGGGTTGACTATCATAGATTTTCAGTACTCTTATTTGTTTCAAAAATGTAAAACAAAGTGAGAAGTGTCAAATATCGAGATCAAAAGCCTATTTGTGGTCATTTCAATTATGTCTCACCCAGATTTGAATTGGTCATTGAAGCAACGGACAACACCAGTCCTGATCCTCCTCAGACCAGCACGGTCAAGGTGACCATTACCATCATTGTAAGTTACCTTGATGCTTCTTACTCATTGCACTCCCTTTCACAAGGCAAAGCATCTTTTAGTATTTTAAGCAATGTTGCACAAGGTGTCCTAAAGAAAACATACCACTTTTTTATCCTCCGTGCAACAAAAGCTAACATAGATAATTTCAGAAAAAACACATATGGTCGCAACACATTTGCATGGCCAATTTATTAACACAACAGTATATTGTAGAACCTGCATCATACACGAGATATTAATGAACAAAAAGAGATGTAGCAGAGTTAATGTCGATGTTGTTTCGATTGTTTTTTGTTTGTTATTTTGTTTTGTTTGGTTTTTTATTTTTGAGTTCTTTGCACTTGTGAAATCTCTTGGAATGATGCAGGTATTATACAGGGCTATTAAATAAAAAGAGTACAAAATTTTATCATGCAATTTTATATTATGGAAAAGCACTAGAAGACTCAATATGAGTCACAAGTATTTTATTCCTGTGACCATTTGAAAGAGATGTTATCTCACAATCGTCAAACGGATCACCCATATGAAATAATTGGACATGAAAGAGAATCAAGCAGATTCGCAAGACTCCATTTTTCAAGATGGAGCACCTCCCCATTTGCTCCTGCAGATGATTTGAGCTTTTTAAAATAAAATGGTGCTCCAGTGATGTACTGATCAGAAAGGGGCCCAAGCCCCTGCTCACTGTGCTTGGCTCACGGGATTGCTGGATCTCACTGGATCTCACTACCTTGGCGGCGCTGCACTGTGGCTGACGCTTGGGTCTATCCCGGACTTCCTTCGGGATAGACCCTAAAACACATTCTCCCCCTGGAGCGAATAAAGGGTTTTTTCTTTCTTTCTTTTCTTTCTTCTTTCACTGCGCGTGACTTTTTTTTTCCTTGAAGAGATATATGTGAAAGACTGCATTTATGTTCCTCGACTACCTACTGATTTTGATGACCAAATCAAATAATAACAGCGATAAACTTGGGAGGATGGTGGTGGTATGCTGAAATACGCCTGGGATTGATTACCTTACCTCATTAATGTTGCCCTTGCTGCAGGTTGTGGCCATATTGAACACTTGTCGGACACAAAATGAAAGTTGATTGTTAGTAGTACACTATGGTACTTGTGACTTGCTTTGAGTTTTCGATTGCTTTTCCATTATATTAAAAAAAAATGTTGCCTAATGAAATGGGCTCATTCTTTTTGAACAACACTACATATTGAAAGGCACTTCTGAAATTTTCAAAATGCATTGTGTGTGTAAGTGTGTCTGTGTGTGTGTCCATCTGTATGTGTGTGTGTCTGTGTGTGTGTGTGTGTGTTTTATTTGCAATGCAACAATTGTATGTTTTGGATAAGAAATGAGCAAATTACTTACATTTCAAGTGTTTTCACAAGTGCATGTTTTTGTCAATATATGTGCATTATCAACATGAATGCAAACATTCGAATGACATGTGTTATGAGAAAGATTTTTCATGACTCAAAGTTTTTAAAAAAAATGAGTACCGTTCACATCATTGAGACCATAGCTGACAAAATCATATCATGTGTAGTCACAAAACACAACTATGTGAAAACTAATATTAAAACAATTTTAATCACACCTCTTATACCTTTTATAGAACACACTGTCAAACAAGAAAAAGTGATCTATAGGATGTTTAGCTATATCATTGTCATCAGTAGAATATTTGACTATCTTAAAACATTGGAATAAGCAACTTTTGTCTGAGTTTTGAATTGTGAAAGAATTTATGATTTATAGCTCTCTGACAACTA
>JBBPCV010768292.1:0-10832 GCA_037974505.1 Plocamopherus tilesii
CTTCTTCTTCTTCTTCTTCTTCTTCTTCTCCTCCTCCTCCTCCTCCTCCTCCTCCTCCTCCTTCTTCTTCTTCTTCTCCTCCTCCTCCTCCTCCTGCCCCTCCTGCTCCTCCTCCTCCTCCCCCTTCTCCTCCTCCCCCTCCTCCTCCTTCTTCTTCTTCTTCTTCTTCTTCTTCTTCTTCTTCTTCTTCTTCTTCTTCTATTTCTCCTCCTCTTCTTCTTCTTCCTCCTCCTCCTCCTCCTCCTCCTCCTCCTCCTCCTCCTCCTCCTTCTTCTTCTTGACCTCCTTCTTCGTCTTAGTCCTCTTCTCTCGTGGCGTGGAGGCAATATTATTCAAAGCCCAAGATAAACATAATCTATAATTATGCAGACTTTTAATTCGTTACTCAACACACTCATGCAAACCCACCCCGCAACACCTCATCCACCCATGCCGCTGCCCTCCCTCGCCCTCGAGAGTCGGTTAGTTGGTGATAATTGCGGCAGTGAAAACGCCGTGACATCGTCTGCTACTGCCTGATAGGCCCATACTACAACAAACCAATTTGGTAGACAGCTTTGTTTTGCCTGGCGATCAATAATACCGGATCAGGTCTAACACCGCGCCGTGCCCGCTTCCATTGCCTGGATCTATGATAACAGACAGCCCCATTCATTGTCTCACGGCGGTGTCTGCACAACTTGCAGTCAGTTATCATATATAGATAGGGCCGTTTATTTGCTCTTCCAATTCCGTTTGTTGGGCCCCATGTTGAGTTTGATTATCAGACCCCGACACCCGTACTCCGTCTGTCAGCCTGCATGCATACGTCTATCTGACTGACTGACTGACTGACTGACTGACTGACTGACTGACTGACTAACTGCATGTCCGCTGTCTCTCTGTCTGTCTGGCTATTCGGGATTCTTCATTGCCAAGGTAAGCTAGAAGGACGACTGATTTTGTTGTGCGATATACCGTGTCAATAATTAGTGAATTATGATTATTATATGAATATTACAATCATTATTATTATTATTATTATTATTATTATTATTATTATTATTTTTATTATTTTTATTATTATTATTGTTGTTGTTGTTAATAATAATAATAATAATAATAATAATAACAATAATAATGATGACAATAATAATAATAACAATAATGATAACAATAATAATGATGACAATAATAATAATAATAATAATAATAATAATGATGATGATGATGATGATGATGATGATGATGATAATGATAATAATGATATTAATAATAATAATAATAATAATAATAATAATAATAGTAATAATAAAAATAATAATAATAATAAAAATAATAATAATAAAAATAATAATAAAAACAAGGACAGCAACAATTCTAATAGAGGCACCAGCACTAACAGTAGCAGCAGCAGCAGCAGCAGCAGCAGTAGTAGTCGTAGTAGAAGTAGTGGTAGTAGTAGTAGTAGTAGTAGTAGTAGTAGTGAATAAAAACAACGATGAGAAGTAAAAAGTCTCCACTAGAAAGACAAAACAAAACAGTAAATTTTCGGGTTTAAATCCTTCTTTAGACAACAATTAATAATAAAAATTACAACAATGAACATAATATAATTAAAAAAAAAACTAGAATAGAATGTGTAAACAAAAGATATCTAGATCTGAAAACAGAAAAAAGAAGAAATCTTAGCTGTGCTCAGATGTGAGGGCGGATGTGAAGGCACTATAACGTTGAAAAGAATAAGACCTCAAATTGAATCCTATCAAGCGGATAGCCAAAGTGGCTTCCGTCCAGACAGGAGTACCGCCGATGTATAGACTCATAAATGGCTAATTGCAAAGGCAAAAATAGAGAAAATCAACTTCAAAATTACGGGACTAGACATGTCAGCAGGTTTGGACACTATCGACGGAGAATTCCTGCTTGAGATTTTAGAACCGATAATTCAAGAAGATGAAATGAGATTGATACAGTGTGTATGTATAACATGACACCTAAATCAATATCAAAGTCACTGTCGCTACTCAGAAACTGCCCTTTATAAGCAACGTGGGAATACCTTAGGGTGACTGCCTTAGCCCGATCTTATTCATAGTGTATCTGGAATATGCTCTGCGAGAAATGAGATCCATCATCCAAACACTAGGTGTAAAATATCAACACCTTCCAAGAGAAACATATATGAAGATGATGTCGATTTTGTTTGGATGGAATATATCGACACCAAAGAGGGGCAAGACATATTAGGTAAATACAAACTCATGGTAAACAAAGATAAAACGGAACTTACATCTCTGACCAGAGGGGAAACATCGTGGAAAGAAGCAAAGAAAATTGTATCTTTAGTGGGCAATACAGAAGATGTAAAAGAAGGAAACGACTCTCAGCTGCAGCTCTGAATAAATTAAATAACGTCAGGATAAGGAAAGACAAAATAAAAACCGTGACTCAAACTGTACAGATATCATTTAAAACCAGTCTTGACATCTAACATTGGAAAGTGGGCACTTACAAAAATGGAAGAAAAATGACTAGATGCTTTCCACAGAACACAACTGAGAAAAGTCCTTGGAATGCGTCACCACGTTAAAATAACTAACATCTCTCTTTACAAAAAATGTAATTGGACGCCGCTCTCATCGCAAATTCTAGAATATAGATGGCGCTTTTTCGGATACATAGTAAGAAGAAACGAAGATATACCAGCCAGAAAAGCAATGGATTTTTGCGTCAGAAATAGAAATGAAAAGTTTCCAGGACGTCCTCTCACCAAACAACCTACAATATAGTACGTAGACCTCACAAGGGTAAATAACATCGCCACACCCCTTATGCTGAAGTCAGAGAAAGATCTTGAACACCTCGCAACTCTGGCAAAAACAGAAGAAGGTAGAAAATACTGACAAAGAGCATATTAGAAGCAGCCAAGGCATCCAGGTCGGACGGCTAGGAGGCTAAAGGCATTAATTCAAGTAAGACGAGTCATATGAAAGAGGTCAGTCTCTCGTATTTGTCCCATTTCGATTGATCCTACATGCTATTAGTTTTCTAATCGAACGCGAGCTTGATCTTCCATGATTCAATTCTCTATTTGAAGCGAGCAATCAAATAAAAAAGTCCAATACGGTATTTATAATTGTCCTTCATCTTCCCTGATCCCATTCCATATTTGAAGCCGCCAATCAAAGTGTTAATCTGGCAAAATTCAATTCCTACCAAATTTTGTGTTTGGGCTTACTCACCCCTTCAACATCTTCTACCCCAGACCTCAGACCATTACTCTGAATGAATTCTAGAAACGACAACGATCAGAAGGGAAGAGAGCGTGGCTTGGCATCTATGCTCCTCTTCGAATGCTAGTACAGGCGAAGCAATGGAATTGCTACAAGATAGTCAACATTAACGCAAAAGGTCTACTATTTATGCTTGGTCTTCCCTGGATCCATCCCATGTTTGAAGCGGGCAGTCAAAAACTCAACATCTTCAATGTACGCAATGACAGACTTCAAAATGTCTTCTTTGTACGCAATGAAATACTTCAAAATGTCTTTTGTGTAAGCGAAGACATCGTATATTACTGAAAGTTCAATGAGTAACAGAAGTGAAAAACGCAGAAGTACGTGTACTTACAAAAATGAAAACAAAGAAGTTTATGTTTAAAAAAAAAAAGGGGGGGGGGGGGGGAATAGACAGATGAGGTTTTTTGGTCACGTTTAGAGGGGTAACGACTTGAAACACTATTGGTGACATTGGGCGTAAATGAAGGAACACGATCCTGGGGCTGCCAAGACAGGTGGGGAAAACCTCGCCCAAAACGCTTTTTAGTAGCACCTGCTACCAGGAAAAAGAGGCTCATGCTGCAAACGGCAAACATAGATCTAGATCAGGCCAATTCGCTGTCTCGATAGTAGAAAAGCGTTTGCACTTTCTTTCTGAACAAGCTGTTTCGGATTATATTCTATTTATTGTTTTTATATCCTCTGGATCATAAATCATAGATAAGGCCTGTGTGTGCCCGGGACACGGTGTGGTAACCATGCCCTAAAACGTTGGTATCATACGGATCATTATCTTCACAAATTCAGGGATTAAAGTTAAAAAAATGAACACTGGAAAATAAAATTGCGCTTTCAATAAGCGGAAATAAAATTCAGCTTTCCCTAGTCATGGCAGGGTATAAAACCTTTATTGCGATGACTTACATTCAGAAGATCCTTTTACCACGGTACAAACAATGTAGTGGCAACCTTTAGTCTGATTCTGCGTATATCTATATTTTAGCCCAATTTATAGACAAGGCTTGATGGTCTATATACCTGCTCGGCTCCGTGCTGGTAGTTTGTGGGAACCGACTAAACAGTGCCATTTCGCAGGCGTCCTTTGCCATTCGTGTAAGCTTTCGTAATGTTCTTTGTAATGATAGCAGCTGAGTATGCATTTGAACTTCCTAATAATGTTCATGGGACCGGGCATTGTAATAGCTCTTCCAGGGATTAAACATAAAAACTTTTAGCACAATCCAGTCTCTGCACTATACATATATAATGTACTCATACTTTTCTACGTTCGTGCTAAATAAAGCTGCAGAATCCTCACTTTACACCACAAGTCATGATTCCCAAATATTTTACTTGAAACATGAAAAGAAACGTGCAGATTTCAACAGGCCTTACTGTCTCAATGTCTCCATTCCACCATATGTCAGGTTTCCAGCAAGGACGTTTGGTGTTTGTGGTGGAACAAAAGAATTAGGACCGTTCAGCAGTATGAAGGGGGAAATACTGGGCTGCGATAATGGCTTCCTTTCTTGGAGTGTTCAATTGGTGTGTGTGTATGTGTATACTGGCCAGTGTAGGGAACACACTACCATGTTCCGTGTAAGCTGATTTAACCTGTTAGGTAGACAAGGATTCCATTCTTTCGTCATCTTCAGGAGACTAGCAGATGGTGATCTTGGGGGCATCTTTCTTAGGCTTGTATTTCTAGCTGCAGCAACCAGATCTGCACATTACTGCTGATCATCCCCTACCCCTTAATTGTAATCTAGGTCGGGAAGATATACTGCAGGAAGTATCATTGAGTCCATCACAATGTATAAGTTTGTAATTTATAAAATGCAATTCATGGACCAAATTTGAAAAATAACTTATACTATGTCATACTATGAGACAACATTGAGAAGAAAGATTTCATTTTTTTTCAATACTTTTATTTTAAGATAAGTCTTCGTAATTTCTGTCAGTGGGAGAAACATAATGAACATGAAACATAAGACTATGTTGTTTTGTATCTCTGTTAAAGCTGCTAAAGCTAAAACAAGGAACAGCAATATATTACAATAATATATATTCATTAGAAACAACCCACGTTTAGTGGAAGATAACAATATTATTCCAGGCTTAAGCGACCATGACGCAGTTCTAACTAAATCAAGACTAAATCAAGACAAGATATAAAATGAAGCCTAGAACAATCTTACTTTGGAATAAAAGTGAAACTGAAAACATTACAAAATAAACCTCCAAATTAAAAAAAAAATATTCTTGAAATATTTTTAATGGCTGCTTATATTGTAATATGATATGGGATAATTAAAAAAAAAACATAACAAAAACCACAAATGAAAATGTACCAACAAAACTCACTTAAACCCAAGTTCAACAATCTTGGTTCGGGAAACAAACTAAATGAATAGCGCGCAAAATGAAGAAACAGTTTTAGAAAAGTAAAAAGAAGTAATGCTGAAAGAATTAAAACAGGTATAAAGTAATAAAAAGGTAGACTCCACAGGTATACAAATCAGCCCATGCTGAATGTGTAAACACATGATAATTAATGACACCAATAATAAAAAGCTTTGTGCATAAAAAAAACTATGTAAAGGCCAGGAGAACTGTGGAATTTCAGACCTGTAAAGCAATAACACAGTGATTCAGGATCCAAAAACGAAGGCAGGCCTTCTTAACAACCAATTCTCCTCTTTTTTAGACCCTATCCCAAAAATTAAAAACGCACTTTCCAAAACCAAAGATTACCTCAAAATGAGTCTAATAGATATCGCTAAAATTAAGTGCTTAAATTACTGCTAAATCTAAATGAACACATAGCTGTTGGGGAGGATAAAATTCCAGGCAAAATATTGAAACTGTGTGGACTCTAATTAGGTGATGTAAATGTCCTCTTATTCCAGACCACTAAATCAGTGTAAAGTGCTAAATGACTGAAAAAATGCAAATATTGTTCCATTTTTTCAAAACAAATGATAGATATAAACCAGAAAATTATAGATCTGTGCCTATAACATCAGTATCTTGTAAACGTCTAGAACACATCATACATAGTAACACAATGGACCATTTAGAAAAACATGATATCCTTGAAATCCAACATGAATTAAGAAGAAAAAGAATTTGTGAAACTCAACTACCTTACTGCTACTAAAGAGGCTTATAACAACTATAAATGATTTCAGCAATAAGTACTTAACTAGGGGAGAACAAATAGACGCAGTATTCCCAGCTTTCTCGAAAGCGTACCGCCGTTGACTATTAATAATACTGCAACATTATGGAATACACACATTACTAGATTGGACCAAAGTATTTCTTATAGGTAGAACTCAAAAAGTCATTGTTGAAGGAGTAGAGTCAACCCTCAAACTTTTACAGTCAGGAGTACCACAGGGAGCAGTATTTGATCCGCTTTATTTTAAATATACATACATTAAATAAGATTGATCTAAACTGACACAAGACCCCAAAATGAGAGTATTTACAGACGTAAGCTTCTTTACAGAGAAGCAAAGCTTAATTATTGTAAAACAATACAAAATTATCTTAACTCAGTCTAATAATGGGAAACAGACAAGAAAATGAAGTTCTACCAAGAAAAAGCCAAGTGAGGAAAAAAAATAGAATCAAAATATTACCAACACAACAAAATATAAAAAAATACAAATGATGCAAAATGCCTTGGTGTTATCATAGATAATAAACTGCAGTGGAAATACCAAAACCATGCAATATGTAAGAAAGCAAATGGCTTACTATTCCTAAAACGTAATATCAATGACTGCCCTCAACGTTTTAAAGATAATTGCTACAATACATTAGTAAAACCAAACCTAGATTAAGGAGGGTGTGTATATGAGATCCGTATTACCAGAACCACATAGATGATATAGAGGAAAAACAAAAAATCAGGCAGATTTGTAAGCAACAATTGCAACTACACATTAGGCAACCCAAATCTATGCATGAACAAACTGTGGTGGTTATCCCAACCTTATAATATCAATCCGTCGACCAAACTATTTCCACTTCCACTGCGGTGTACTATTTCAAACCGTTTACCACACTACTCACAATCACTACCAACTGTAGTTCCTATGTATCTTCAACCATTTTACTCAGTATAGTGGTCATTTCTATTCATGTTTGTCAAACGTTACCTCCACATACTCTCAATATCCCGTCCATTACCTTTCTTTATACAGCTAATAGGTATCTGCTGCATAATTCAAAATACCTTGCGGTGTAAAAACAAGGAGACGAAATGTCTCGACCGAGCTGTGACGTCCCAGATCAGACAATATCGGACAAGGAAGAAGAATATGGCAACTGTCAACTAACAAAGCCGTCAACTACCACCTACGAAGATGTCGTGGTCACGTTGGGAAGTATTGGCAAGTTCCAGCTGGTGCAACTCGGCCTCTGCTCCCTTTGCTTTTTCCTTTCCGGAGTCCTGTCTCTGGGATTCGTCTTCATAGGTAACACATATCTCTTGTTGGTGTTAGACACAGAAACCGCGTGTTTCAGGTTTAATGGCAATCTTGGAAAGATTTTGTTTAATCGGTTCAGCACAGAGCGTAATTTAATTAATAGGCCTTGATAAAGAAGACGCACCATTTTAGTTCACGCTGTACCACCATACCAGCCTGACAACGTTACGGTAACACTCATGGTTGGTAAGGATTGGTCAAAGAGTCTTATAGTAAATAGACATTGGTCAAAGAGGCTTATAATAGGTAGACATTGGTCATAGAGGCTTATAGTAGGTAGACTTTGGTCAAAGAGTCTTATAGTAGGTAGAAATTGGTCAAAGAGGCTTATAGTAGGTAGACATTGGTCAAAGAGGCTTATAGTAGGTAGACATTGGTCAAAGAGGCTTATAGTATAAGATAAGATGACCATGTGCTTAGTTTTCAAGATCGATATCTCTAGAAGTTGACCATGTACATAGCTTTCAAGATCGATATCTCTAGAAGTTGACCATGTACATAGCTTACAAGATCGGTATCTCTAGAACTCGACAATGTACATAGCTTACAAGATCGATATCTCTAAATGTTGACGATTTTCTATCCAGGCTATACCCCTCATCACATCTGCAAGACTGTCAACGAGACAGAGGTCTTGTCACGCTATGGTCTCGATAACGACTCGACAGCTGCTGTTTCCTATGGGTCTTGTGACATCACTGTGTCCACCAACCAGAGCGGAGTGCGAACAGACGTCGATTCTTTCAGCTGTCCGGACGGCCGTAGTTTTACAGGAGGAAAGCACCTGACCTTGGTGTCTCAGTGGGATCTGGTGTGCGAGTCGGTGGGCATTGCTGAATTCGGTCAGACGCTGTTTATAGCCGGCCAGGTCGTCGGTGGCTTTCTCGTGACCCCCTTCGCCGACTCTCTCGGCAGGAAGACTGTTATGGTCGTCTCCACCATGATATGTACCGCCCTTGAATTTTGCATCGCCTTTGCCCCGAATATTTACACAGTATGGGGACTCTTGTTCGTCGACGGTGTGAGTTTTATCGGCTTCAACAGCAACGTTCTTGTGCTGGGCATGGAATACCTGCGACCTCGGCACCGGGAGAACTACGGCATCGGAGTCTGCATCAGCTGGGTATTCTACGTGCTGATCATCGACCTCATTGGCTACCTGCTTCAGGACATGGGATGGCGTTACTTCCAAGCAACTGGGGCATCGACAGGCCTCCTCCTCCTTCTCTTTCCCTTCTTCCTTTGCGAATCGCCAAGATGGTTGGCAACCAAGAACCGTTCGAATGAAGCCTTGGCCATTTTGGAGAAAGCGTGTCGATGGAACCGAGTCGACTTCCTTCCGGTGAAGGAAAAGTTTATGGAGTACGTAAGCAGCATGAAGTCAAATTCACACGAGGTAGAATGCTCTGATGGCGGCAAGCAACGCAAGAGACATCCATCAGAATTTGGACGAAACAAGCGTTACACAGTGATTGACTTGTGTCGTCACAGATACACATTAGTACCACTCTTGGTGAGCATGTTCATCTGGATCTCCCACAATTTGACGTACTACGGTATCTACATGACGTCATCGAGTTTATCAGGGAACCGGTTCATCAATTTTGCAGTACTGAGCCTGGTGGAAATTCCCAGCAACCTGCTGGCTCTTTACTTGCTCAAACGCATGGGTCGTTTGGTAGTTGGAAGGATTTTCTTGTCCACGGCTGTCGTCTGTCTCCTGACGTCTTCCCTGACCTTCTACTTTAACGTGGCTGGCGTGTTCTCAAATGTCCTCTACGTGGGCGGCCATTTCTCCATCACCGCTTCCTTCAACGTCTTCTACATGTGTCACCCGGAGATGTTCCCAACGGTGGTCCGAGCGTCCGCAAGTGGTACCCTCAAGAGCTTGTCGCGAATTGGCTCCCTGCTGGCGCCCTACTTCCGGCCGCTGTACGACATGCAGTCCTGGGCCCCCGGAGTCATCTTCTCGTCCATGTGCCTCATCTCCATGTTGTTGGTCTCCCTTCTGCCGGAGACTAAGGACAGGATTTTGCCTACGACCATTGAGGAGATGAAGGAATGGGTAAAGGGAGGTAAGAAGGTCGGCCGGAATGCAAGCATGACCTAGAGGTCGTGCACTGGTTTGTCCTAGATACAGAGGACAGCACCATTATGTAATAAACCCAGAATGGATTATAAAGAGGTGATGGTTCATCATGTTGATAATTGGCATGTTCCTGGAAATTAACTAGATTGAGAACTAAATCTACTATGAATGATGACAGCGACAGAGCGCTCTGATTCTACAGATTGTGGGGGAGTTAAAATAGACTTATAAATAGAGAGTCGACATTTTTAATCGAATGGGACAGCTGGTGTTGGTATATTTCTGTGCATGTCTGATTAATGTCTTGGCCTGTTTGTTTTTAGTATGTGTTTTTCTTTTTCCTTTTTCAACTTTTCTTCTTCTTTTTTTTTAGGTGAGAGGTATTGTTTGCATTTTATTCTTTTTTAACTCCATTTCGTCATCTTGTAATTCATCTTGTTATTGTTTTTGCTGTTGTAGCAGTTATCGTAGTGAATATCACCTTGTTATAGCTGTTGTTTTGCTATACATGGTACAGCATCTAGCAAGTTTCCAAACTTTTTGATTCTTCATGCAGTCTCCAATACTGGGATTTGCTACCCATGGCTATGGTCACCTTCGCCCATTTATTCGTCTTCCCTCAGATCATACTAAGTAGTACTAGACTACTTCTTCACTGTCAACATTCAACTTCGACAATTCATAAAATAAATAATAATACGGATAACAGGAAGAAAAGTATTAATGATAATAATAATACCATTATTATGATTATGCTTATGAATATTATTATGTTTTCATTATAATTACTATTCTACTATTATTTTAACACCATTAAAATAATAATAATAATAATAATAATAATAATAATAATAATAATAATAATAATAGTAGTAGTAGTACTAGTAGTAGAAGTAGTACTAGAAGTAGTAGTAGTAGTTGTTGTTGTAGTAGTAGTAGTAGTAGTAGTAGTAGTAGTAGTAGTAGTAGTAGTAGTAGTAG
>JBBPCV010768403.1:0-10831 GCA_037974505.1 Plocamopherus tilesii
TTCAAGTTTTGGTTTAACCTACAATCCCTTTTGGAAATATCTCTTTGAGGTTTATAAGCCCTGGAAAGTGGTAGTCATATCACATCTATACTCTGTAAAGTTGGGATGGAATATTGTAGTGCCTTTGATTGTGATATTGGGTTGTTTGACTGTTTCCAAGAGTAGAATTGAAGTTAAGCAAAATAGCTTGTGGCTTAAAGAAGAGTAAGTATTTCAGTTTTACGTTAATAAAAGAAAAACAAAACAAAATAAAAGAACAATTAACAAAAGAAAAATCACAGAAGGGAATATGTTTTCTCTTTTTTTGTTTAACATCATTTTAAATTAAAAAAAAATTTTTTTTATCAGGTATCAATTTTATATGTGAAATATATCATCCGTCGCATTAGGTGAGCTGAAAAAATCCTCAGAGACAAGAAATTGCATTTCTTACAGCACCAAACCAAACTCCTCTTTTTTTCTCATTGCAGTACAAAACTTCAGAGGAAGCTGTTGCTACAAGGAATGCACTCCATGGCACAAAGTGGCCATCCTCCAATCCAAAAATTTTGGATGTTGATTTCTCCACACTTGATGATGTAAGAGAAACTTGTAGTTCTACTTAACAAAAGTCTATAGCTAGTTTTACTTGAGTATTTGACAAGTGTTGCAAATTTGCTTGTTAATCATGGTTATGGCTATGCACTGTGACTTGAATGCAGACTTCCCGGTGCAGACTCTATTATGACTTGCGATTAAATTTTTCATTTCTTGTGGAATTGTCTCCTTGTTATTGGTAAACAATAATTCTGTCAAATTGAATTTCTTGTCAGCGTCAACTGAGTCAGGTTATTTTAGTATCTCAAGTTGGATAATGTCATCTTCTTCCCAAAACATTCACTTAAAGTTGATTGAAACTGGTGAAAGGAGATCACATGTTGAAAGCCATATGCTTTTGTGATCTTGTTACTATCATCCAAAGTGATTGAAATAAATTGAGTGTAGCCTTTTCATATCAGCTTCTGTGTGCCTTGGTATATTGTATCTACCATCGTTTTTAGTAAAAAAAAAAAAAAAAAATGTTCTTCTGTATTATGAAGACATGCCTTTCATTCGCAGACTTCATCTCACAACAGACATGGCACCATATCTCTTTTGCTGTCAGTATTTGACAGAGGCTCCTTGATAAACAGTCGGAGGACTTTATTTCTTGCTCAAGTTTTCCAGTCGTATTTTTTAGAAATTGTTGATATTGATCTTCTTCTTGATCACTCAGCATTGACTGCAAGTGTACTTCACTGAAGAGGGGACAAAAATCTTGTCATATTTGTGATGATTTTTTTCCTGCATTTGTGTGGCATCTAAGGCTGATAGGAAGACACTTGGGCTGCAGACTGTGATGTCCCAGATTTGAATCTTGGTGGAAAGGGCTGTTTAACACTCATCCTTGCACCACCCAGGTTTATGAGCACAGTAGTCTCCGTCTAATAACCCGCCCTTCGGTGACAAAGAAAATGGGCTATTAGACAGAGCGAGTTATTTGATGAATAGGCAAAGGGGGTAACAAAGTACGTAGGTACATTATATATTAGGTAATTGAATGTACAGTGCATGTTGTTTAATCAGTTATTACCTTTTGTGTAGAGTGCCTCGTGATAAAACTAAATGATGATAAGCTGCAAAAACAACCAATCAATGGTCTATAGTGACAAGTCACCTATGGGTGTTCCTCTTTGTCCCTCCTTCTTCTTAGACGGCTGGGCTTTCTATGACATAATCTTTCATAACAGATTCGTATGGGAATGCTTAGGCTCCACTAAACGTTGCTCAATAATCAGACCATAGGACCACACTATGCAGGAGAGGGTGGCATTACTCTTCTGTTCCCCATGTCTAGGCGGGACCTGTGCTGTGGTGTGGTTGACCAGATTACTAAGATGTGATTGTGTCTCTATTGTGAGACAATTGGTTTGAATGTCTGTTCTATTATTGTCTTTGCAAGTAGCAAGCTTTTAAAAGTTTTGACATTGATATGCAAATGACTTGTTACCAAGTTTATGAATGGGATGGCTGTATTAAGTTTTATAATTCTTTCTTGTCATCATTATTTATTATGGGCTCAGGGAAAAAATACGGGGTTATAAGGCGAAGGTCTGGTTTGAGAGCGGGCTATTAGAGCGGTATTTTAAATAGAGGGAAAAAAACTGTTTCACAGAAACAGCGGGTTATCAAGCGAAGTGTGCTATGCTTAGTGGGCTATAAGACGGCGGGTTATTAGACAGAGACTACTGCATTAGACAAAAGGCAATTTTTCAATGACTTATTGGGCTTGACTTAAATCTTTATGCTAGTAAAGTCATCCGACTTGCAGCTTCGGCAGCTCACCTTATTTTTCTGCAAAAGATTGTCCATTTCTGTCTGTCCATTGCAATTTCTCTAATCGTCTTGAGATGACAGCTTTATATTTTCATTTGGCATTCTTTTGAGATCATTGTGGCGTGTTATAGGCAGTGTGTTGATTGGACATCCTACATATTTTGGCCCCACATCAGTAAGATAAAGGTTCAGTATGCTATGGAAATAAGGCATGTGAATTGGTTGCAGCTCTGTTTGCTCCCTAGAGATCTGAGATAATTGCTGGATTGAAAAGGCATTTCAGTGAACCCCTGTGTAAAGTGCAAAGAGCATGAGTTAGTGGAATACTTATAAATGAGAGCTCTTTTCTTTCTTTCTTTTTTTTTTTTTTTCTTTTGAAACTTATTTGGTGTGCACTTTTCTAATTGTCTAGGTTAAATACCGTCAGAGTGGTTCCACTGGACCTTTACCAAGCATGCAGAGAGCAAAGGAAGAACCGGTAGCCAGACAGACGGACAGGGACAAGAGGGATGAAGAGGAGCGGGAGAGGAGACAAAAGGCCAGGGAACAGCGAGAAAAGGAGAGAGAAGAAAGGGACAAGGAATTGAGAGACAAACGGGAAGCGGAAAAGCAGAAGCGAAGGGAGCCAGACAGACGTCCTAATGTGAGGGAGTGGGATAGGGATAAAATCCAGCAGCTCTCTAGGTATGAATCCACCCAGACTGATCTACCTGCCTTGTACATTAATTTAATAGGAGTCTTCGCCTGCTTTATTTGTCAGTATTAATGTTATCATTGTTTTTTATTATTATCATCATCATCATTATAATAATATGCCAACACTTTAAAAAAAAATATAGAAAGACAAACAGCAACGCGGATGGGTCATTTCAAAAGTATTATACTTCCAGTGAGCAATTGCTTTTGTTATTAAAACCTTTTTTTTTATAAAGCTTGATTTAATGGAAATGGATGGCCCAGCCTTGGAAGTAGGAAGCCTTCAGTACCACCAATGCCAGGCTTACCAACAAGCAGCAACATTCACACATAATACTGTTTCATTGATGAACCCAAAGGCCACTGACCTCTTTATGTAAATGTTGAAAAGTGCTCTTTTCTTCTGTGCATGAGTCTTTTTTATTCTTTATTTTCTAACTAAATAGGTCACGGTCAAGATCAAAAGGACGGGACGAGGACAGGGCGTCAAGGCGGTCCAGGGATCGGGAAAGAGATAGGAGTGAAAGGAAAAGACGTGAAAGGAGTCGTGATAAGGATGAGGAGAAGAAAAAAGAGAAAAAACAGAAAGGTATATATAAAAAAGAAACTCTCGAAACAAACAAAAATATTCATATGTATAATATGTATGTTTGTTTTTGTTTTGTTTTTTGTTGGGGTTGTTTTTGTTGGTTTTTGTTTTGTTTTTGTTTGTTGGTTTTTTGTTGTTGTCTTGTTTTGTTTTTTAAAATTTTTCACTTGAGTATCTGTATTTTTTAATCAATGTGAAGTTTTTATAGCTTTGTTATTGTGAATTAAAAATAAAAAAAGATAGAATTTGAATTACTTTTTCATAATAAATTTCGTTTACTGCTTATCTCTTTAAGTTTTATAATGATGGTTTTTCACGCCATGTGCCACATCTCTCTTGACCTTTTTCTGGAAGTCGAAGTAATTTTGTCAAAACTGATAGGCTGACGGAAATCATTCTTTTTCGTAAAAATGTTTTAACTATGTTTTGTATCAAAACTATTGATAACATTTTAGTTTTACAAATACTATACAAATTTAAAAGATTCCCAGGGCATGGTTGTTAAAATTAAAAACAACATGAATTTTCCACCTATTGTTAGGGTTCAGGATTGTGATGATTATTTTTGTGACCTTGATCTCAAAAGTTCTTAGTTAACAGATAAAGCTAGATCGAGATTTCTGAAATGGTCCAGATTTTTCAGGGGCAAGATGTATTAAAATGACATTGTAGGCAGTTATGACAATTTGATCCATGTCTTTCCAAAGAGGTCTGAAAAATTCAGATTTTATATACATGGCCAATTGGCACATTTGAGATGTAGAGTTGAATGGTCAATGTCACACTCAACATCAATTCAATGTCACACTCAACATCATTTCAATGTCACACTCAACATCAATTCAATATCACACTCAACATCAATTCAATGTCACACTCAACATCAATTCAATATCACACTCAACATCAATTCAATATCACACTCAACATCAATTCAATATCACACTCAACATCAATTTGTCCCACCAGCCTGGTTTCATCTTGTGACAGTCACTTATTGATTGGTTGGTTCACCATTTCAACATACACTGTAGAGCAGGTGGGATCTTGTCATTAGAACAGCCATTAGCTAATGTCTTTGTCATGCATCATGGGCCCTTTTTGTAAATAAATGTAAATTATCCTCTTTTTTTTTTCTTGTTCATTTTGCAGCTGAGGAAGAACCCCCTGCTAAGTTGTTGGATGACCTGTTTAGAAAGACGAAAGCCACCCCATGTATATATTGGCTGCCTTTGACGGAAGAACAGGTGAAAGCTGACACATGTTTATACACATACAATCATATACTTCTGAGTTTCTTCTTTAACCTGTCGGATTGGAATATGGAGATAGGAAGCTGCTTTTTTTTCCATCAATTTTTTTTTTTAGTTTGTGTTCTACAATGTCATTTTTAATTAGATTGGAATGTCATACAAATATATATTTTTTTTCTTTTTTAAATTGTAGGCTACCCAGCCATATTTTAATATAAAGTTTTCTTTCCTTCTGTAGGCACAGCAGAGATTAGTTCAGAAGGAAGAACGTGAAAAGGAAAGACAGAAGAGGCTGGCAGCCATTGAGGAAAGAAATAAGGAAGAACAAAAGAAAAGGGTAAGAGAGGAGATTTGGGTTTGAGATAATATTTTTCTTGCTTCATTCGTTTGCATGGGTTTGGGGTCTATTTTGGATTAGTCTTGTTGATGGGTTGTTATTGTTTATTGGATTTTCGCCACTGTCTTAGTATCCATTGGCATTTTTGTTTAATTTATGGCTGGTATGACAATTTTTGATTTGTAATTTTGTTTCTCTCCAAACATGACATAGATTTATTGAATGTAGAATTGTTGGTGCTGATCATTTCAGGCATGATCCTAGAGAGCAGATAAATGGGACTTTATCCGAACCAGAGAGTTAATTTAGGCAAACTGTGTAAAGCATTCTTGAAAACTGCAAGAATTTATTTTTATCAAGATTGTTGATTAAACAATCAATCAGGGTGATTGTTTGACACTTAGTATTGTACACAGTATTTTGTCAAAGTGTTTTCACAATTGCTCAGATTGCTGAACTGAACACTGCTAAGGGACGGGGTAGGAAAACTTCGTTTACTCTGTTGTAGTTCATTTATAAAAGGAGAAAAATACAAAACGGCCTGTATTTATACTTTTGTCTTTGAGGATAACGTTTCAAACCATATTCCTTTGCAGGAGGCAGCTCGATTGGAACGGCAGCGAGAGAGACAAAGGGAACGGAGTCGAGAGAGGGCATCTGACAAGGCTAGAGACGGGGGTAGGGGAAGAGAGGGTGCAGTCAAAGGAAAGGCCCGTGCTAGATCTTCAGGAAGCAGAAGCAGAAGTCGGAGCAGATCACGTAGAAGAAGATAGATGTGGTTTTAGGCTATCATTTTTTATTTATTTTTATTTTTTTGTTTTTTGTCGAGCGACAGGCAAAGATTTCCTTCATTTACAAACTGACTGATGTCTATTTTTACAAGTTGCAGCAGTGTTTTTCTGGATATTTTTTCCCTTTTTAAATCCCCTTTAACACCGAATGTTGCTGCTAAATGAATCATAATTTAGATAAAATTGTATGGTAATGGCATTATTGTTTTGTTTTTCTTCTTGTTTTTAGGAAAGTCGATTTCGATTTGATAAGTATGTGTAAAAAACATATTTTGTTATTTTTATAGTTTGATGTCATTGAGTGTTAGATGCCATCTAAGAAGGATCTCTTATGGGAAGGGGGATGAATGTAAGTGTGGAAAGTCTGTGCTCACCAGAGATCCATTAGTCTTGTCATCCCTTCTCTTTTGTCATGCAGTCACTTCATCGGCGTGTTCGGACATGTCCAGTCTTTTTGACTGAGTCCAGACAATCATGTTCATTGCTTAATCGGGTGTTGAAGGGGGGGCGCCATGAAAGGAAATGCGTGAGTCTCCCATAATAAGGACACAGTATGATTATTTATACGCCAATTTTAGGGTGGATGATTTTGTTGGGAAATGCCATGTTGTGAAATAAATGGGTGAAAAGCGTTTGAATGTTATTTCCTCTCAAAATAATCACTCTTACATTAAAGAGCATTAGAGTGTGAAATATGTTTGGATGAAATGTATTCTCTTCCAGTTTAGAATGTCATTCTGCTTTCTACTCTATCAAAAGGCTCCCAAGTTTTTGGCTTGTGATTCAGGAGCATGACATTGCCTTCATTTGAATATTGAGTAGGTTTTGCTGAACAGCAGGTTTTTGTTTGTTTGTGGTGTATGTATTCTCTGGTTGTTGTTGTTTTTTTTTCTCTTCTTTTTTTTTTCCAACTAAATTAATTATAAACAAAAGAAAACATACTTTAAAGCATTTAATTGAAGAGTGTAAAATTCGTCAGTATGAACGTTCATCTGGTTTCCATGTTTTATTTAGAATGCACAAGCAGAGCCAGGAATAGATCTCATGTAAAAGAGTCTTTTGTATCAAAGTTCAGGAAATTTCAATTGTCAACAGATCTGACTTTTTTTTTTTAATGCAGTTGTACATGTAATCTGACATTCACAATATGCTGTAAAGAGATATTTTCACATCGCTCATCCAAATATGACTGCATCAAAATCATGTATTGTAAGTCTTAGAGTAATTGTTAGTAGAACAAAATTTAAAAAAGTGAGTTCTTATTGCTTCAATAAACTCCAAACTTCCTGTCCCAATTATTTTTTTGCTTTTTAACAGACATTTTCATTTGTCAACAAGTATTTTGAACTTGCACCATACTTTATTCCCTAATTGAATTGAGGAATGAACTTTTTTTTTTTTAATGACACAGGGATAGATGAAAGGCATGCATGGTAGACCCATGGGTGTTGAGTTAGAGGGGAAAAAAAAAGCGGTCTAGATCTAGATCTAGGAATGTGATGTAGTTATTGACTGACGGTCCATAACCCAAAGCATTTTGTTTTCCCTACAATGCAATTGTAATAGCCATATATGTCATATGTAGGGGAAATAATTTCTCATTTTGCAAATATTTGAGTTACAACCATCATTTTCATGAGAGAATGTAATTTTTTGAAGTTCTTTCCATTGGCCAAATAGTTTGACAGAAGCTTGCCTTAAACTCCCCCTTTAAGAGGCAATGGGTTAAACTTAATTTTTACATCAACGCAAATGCTTTTTACCTCAGCTAACTAGGATTGCGTGTATATGGCCCTCAGCTCAAATTGAGCTTTTAAAGGTGTAACTTGCATGTGCCTCAATAATTACTCTGTTTGTTACAGATTGACCAGTGACAGATTTTTGCAGAATTGTTATAATATTGTTCTCTTGACAAACTTTGTTTTCTATTGGTCCGTTGCTGAAGAAACAAAGCAATGGTTGTCGCCTTTTTTTTTTTTTTAAGGACATTTTTTTTTATTGAAATTTTAAGAAACTTGATTATTCTTTGGGAATGTTTGAAGATCCCATGTTTCTTCGATGGCAAAATATTTGTTGATTTGGATGGTAGACTCATATTGTTATTGTATGATATTCTTAGAGCTCTTGATGTGATAAGAAAAATGTCATTAGAGAGATTTGAAATGCTTTTACCGAGAGCGTAATGTCAGGCAGTGAGAAAGTTTCAACAAATGTGTCGGTGATTGTAAATATGGTGTTTATTATAAAGCATATGTCGCTAATTTTATTACATTTTAAAATAAAATTATTGCTATTTGACAAAAATTGAAATGGTTTACTTTGTTTTTTGTGATTTTTATTTTGTTTTTGGTGGCAATTTGTTTGTGTGTGTTATTTTTTAAATAATATAACATTCACGATATGCTGTAAAGAGATTTTTCCACATTGCTCATTCACTATGCTTGCATCAAAGTATCAAGTTTTGATACCACCATTTCTCTTCTTCATCGATCCACTGCCATGCAATAGTAGTTGCAGATCTGTTTTAACTTCATTCCTGACCCATACAGGATGTTAATGTTTGGCCTCGGGAGTAGAAAGACGGCTCTGATGTCGTTAAGTTTGGGGCATTCCATTTGGTGATGTTTGACAGTTTCATGGGGAAAACTATTACAAACAGGGCACAGCAGGGCGTGTTCAGGGTGTTCAGGTTTTAATCTGTTCAGGTGATAGTTTAGTTTTATGTGATGTGAGTGGAGTCTGAAAATGCTGCCTTGATCTTTCCTCGTTAGTTTGGTGGGTTTTTTCTTTTTAAGCGCTGATGAGCACCTCTGGGTGGAAGCTTCAGCGCTATATAAATCGATTGCATTATTATTATTATTGTTATTATTATTATTATTATTATTATTATATAAAATTATGTGCTACAATTAGACACAGGTATGTGTATAGGAGCCAAGGGGCTGATCTACAAGTTATAAGACAAAGAATTAGGTCTAACTCACCAGATAGAGACAATTTAAATAGGCCTCATAGAAAACATTAACAAATACAGTGGGAAGAATATAACAAAGAAAAAATGTATGGTTGCACTGAGAATTGAATAAGGGCAGTGACACCGATTTGTCTCACGGAGACAAGCAGACTACCACCAAAATGAGTGGATTGACTTGGTGGTAAGAACGCTATGCTTGAACTTGAAGTGCTTGCCTCGGCAAGACGAATCCTGTATCATTGTCCCAGATTCAATTTTTAAACTAAACAAAAATTCAAATATGTAACTGACACTCATTGGAACTCTAGATTGAACAACGCGTTGACAGTTCTATAGTATAGTGGGTTTGGCCGATTTTGTCAGTAATGTCAGTTTCAGCTACGTGAGCGTTGCTGAAGCGTCTTCTTGTTCAATAGAGGAACTGGAAGCGGAAAGCTCTTACTCTTAATTATAATTCGTAAATCAGTAATGTCCCATCTTTCCCGCCCTGGACGTCATGGTGCCACCAACGATGTTTTGACCGTCACTCTCCTGTGCTGATCTTGTGAAACAAACACCACGCCTCAAAGTCGGACCAGCGGGTGCTCAGTAACTGTTCGGGAGTCTAACAATAACTTTCAATAAGCAAATCGCTAGCCAACGGGCGGTCGGACTAAAGGATACTAGTTCGGTGGTCATTCATTATGATTCATCAACCAACCGCTAGCCGAATCGCTGGTCAGACGATGCCTTGTTCGGTTTTCATTCATCAACCAACCGCTAGCCGAATCGCTGGTGAGACTAGAGGATGCCCAGTTGGGTGATCATTTATCAATCAATCAATTAGTCAACGGGAAGTCAAAGGGATCCACAGTTTGGTCCACTTAAAAGTCGTCAACAAAATGGCTGATTGGCCGGTGGTTTGTGCGATGGTTGAGAAGGCAACTCAGGTTCACACCGGCAAAGACGCCAATTCTGCTTACCTTTGTCATTTCGACTGGAAGTTGCACCTGCGTGTGTTATAATATTACACACATGCAAATGTGTACGTGTGTTATAATTTTAAGTGTGTACGTTTGTTATAGTAGGTGTTGACATGCGTACTGTGACAGAAGTTTCCATACCACGTGCCTCCTATGCCAGACAAGATAGCTGATCTCCATCAATGCCCAACGCGATGATTCATCATAATGAAGCGCATGCCTATTTTTCGATCGTGCGTATTGACAATATTAAAAAATACAGAGAGCGAAAAAGTCCCGGCACTCTTCAAGACCATACCACAACTACAACTGAGATGCACGCCCGGACAACTCCTTCTCACCAAAACTTGTTGATGTAAAGGTTATGCTAAGATAACTAGATCGACTCGATCTCAGGATTTATGATTTAGGATGAGGGATAGACGGTACATTTAAGTAAGGTGGGGTTAATTCGAATCTTTTCCGAAAACGAGGCCTCTACCTCTGCAATTTTTGGAAAATGGCTGAAGATTATTAATTGGACACATTGTTAGGACACACTGTGGATCTTTTGTTTGTTTGTTTGTTGTTTTTTTTTGTTTTTGTTTTTGTCTTTTCCCACTTTGTTTTTTGTCATTGTTTTTGTTTTGTTTGTGGGACTTTTTGTTGTTTTTACTTATTTGCTTTTTTGCTTGTTGTTGTTTTATTCGTTTGTTATTTCTTCTGTTTTCTTTGTGTTTTTTTTTTTTGTTTGTTTGTATGTGTGTCGCTTTTTTTTCTTTTTTCTTTTTGTTTGTTTAAGGGCACCCAGGAACTTGAACATGACTGAAAATCAAGAAACGACAACAACTCACCCCCCCCCCTCCCCACTCCTCCAATCCCTCTCCTTCCCGAC